>JAOTRR010000010.1:13713046-13729773 GCA_028570945.1 Gogo arcuatus | reverse complement strand
CCCACCACCACACACACACACACACACACACACACACACACGAGACAATCGGAAAAGTCTGCACAACACTAACACCAAATATGACTGATTCCTGATCAGCTGATTTAGGAACTTTAGGATTTAGGATGTCACATAACGTTTTAACCAAACAGGAACCTACACAGGCGTCACATTCAGATCCTTCAGCATCATCACTTTTACCTGCGCACGTGACGTTGATTTATTCACCATCACACATTATTTTATCAGCTCACCTGACCTGGACAGTCATTAAGAACACAGCTAGACTACTGTTCTCACATTCATGTGAGTGGCTAAAAGCTATCTAAAGGTCAGGAGAGAGGATTTACTGCTTCCTGTGAAAGTTTGGCTGAACTGCAGGCGTATTTGTCAAAACCCTGACACCGGGTGTATGATCTTCTGATAAAGCTCACTGTATTCAGCTTTAATAGCTCTGAATTGAATCAATAAAAAGTTTGTGTGTAAACGACCGGCTCAGTTTAGTGCTGCTGATAAATGAAGAGCTTTTACTGGAGCTAAAGAGCAGAAATACTCTATCAGACGAAACACGAGCTGCAGCAAAAGACAGCGCTCGATATTCGTAACACACTACTCCGAGAGACACACAGCAAGGCAGTGAGAGAGTGAGAATGAGGATTCAGAAGCTGCTCTCAGGATTTAAAGGTCTAAAAGTTGAATACGTTAGTTATTAATGAATTTTATCTAGAAAGGGGGTACAAACTTTTGATCTGGTATCATTTTGATTTATTGTTAATATCTTTCTAGTATTTGATCATTTTTGTTATTCATGTTAATGGAAGGAAAAACCCATCTTTATAAAAATTAGGTTTTGGCCGAAGGGTGTGCAAACTTTTGCACTCATCTGTTTGTTTGTTAAATATTAGTTGTGAGGACTTGTGCGCGTTGTTGTCACTTGCTGGTTCCTAAGCAGTGAAATGATTATTCTCCCTCGTCATGTTTCTCTCTACAGCCACATAATGACTCTTAATCTGCTCGTAATTAAACCTGATTTAAAGCTGACAGCTTTGTTTACTCACTCATCAAACAACTAACATTTCATTTTAGTGTATTATAATAAGAGAATGGGAGTCACTAGAGTTAGTGTGTGCGCGCGCGCGCCCTCAGGTTTTGTGAGGATTAAAATGGTTTAAAGTGCACTGAGTGCTGCAGATGAATTACACCTGAGGGTTGTGTTGCAGTTTAATTAATCACCATTATAGCAGCGTCTCTTTTTGTTTTTAAATAAACAGTAAAGAAACGGAAGTGTATCATCCTCCACAGGTAATAACACACAATTCATTATCCAATTACATCATCAGACATCTGATTAAAGATGGATTTAGTGATTTACAGGGGGATAGATGATTGAATAAACAGTTTGTTGGTGGAGAACAAAGTGATCCTTTATTTTATTTTATTTTTTAAGTGTGACAGAGGCCACACCCTCTTACACTTGGACTGACGAGGCACAGAAACCACACCCCCTTTCATTTGGACTGACAGAGGTCACTTTCTCACATTTAGAAACTAATACTTTTAATGAAAATTAGATCATAATCTTGTGAATTTCAAATTCATAAACATTTGATTAAACATCTGGCTAATAGTTTGAGTAGGCAGAGCCAAATGTGTGGCTGACTCTAGGTTTGTGATCAGAAAAGCAACTTGGATGTTTTGAACATAGTGGTTTTTTTTTTAACTAGAACCCATGGTGTCATGTTCCAGAAAGGTGATGTGATGTCAGGGTGTGTTTGTGTTTGCAGGATCAGGAGGAGCAGGCATTCTTTGCTGTGTTCGATGGTCACGGTGGCGTCGACGCTGCAACCTACGCTGCAAATCACCTGCATGTCAACCTGGTGAAGCAGGAGATGTTCAGCCAGGACCCCGCAGAAGCTCTGTGCCGAGCCTTTAAACTCACTGACGAGCGCTTCGTACAGAAAGCATCACGAGAGGTGTGTGTGGTGTCTGTTAAGCTCAGGGCTGAGATTGCTGTGTCTTCAGGGCTCCTGAGCTTCAAACACTGTGGCCTGACTCTTAAACCTGTTTATTTCTCTGTCTGTCTGTGCGTGCGATAGAACCTGCGCTGTGGCACCACTGGGGTCGTGACCTTCCTGCGAGGCCGGACTCTGTATGTTGCCTGGCTTGGAGACTCGCAGGTCATGCTGGTGAAAAAAGGACAACCAGTGGAACTGATGAAACCCCACAAACCAGACCGAGAGGTGATACACACACACACCGACAGAATTTGTTTTCGTGTGTTATTTTTATCCATTAGGTTAGAAAAGTGTCTGCAGCTGATGGATATAATTTCATTTAAATTCTATTTAGTTACACTTTGGCATTTTAGTGAGTTTTTAATCCGTATTCAGGAAGGATACAGATCTCAATCTGGCAACTTTTCCGGAGGTTTCTCTCCTTCAGTTATCTCCAGGATCGCTGGTTCCCTCACACCACTCGAACACCCTTCTTGTGGACCTGTGTGACCTTTACACACCTACTAAAGATGAATGTATAAAATAATCATGCTTCAAAACAATGAATTAGAGTCAGTCTGAAAAGATTACACACTCCCCTGCGTTGGTCCTAATAATTACAAAAAAAGTTCAGATTATTTTTCACAAGCAATTGCTTCTTCTTAAGTGATATTACAATCCTAGTAACAGTTGAGTAAACAGCCTACAAAATGCAGGATGCTGATAAAAATGTAAAAGAGAAATGTAAATAATTTCTTGCCATCTCTGTAAAATGGAACATGATCACTATAAACACATCTGATGTGGACTGCAGCGGTCTTGAGTCATTTTGTTGATTTACTGATGTATATTTTTGACCGTGACATTTGAAATGGTGTGTGTGTGTGTGTGTAGGATGAGAAGCGGAGGATCGAGGCTCTAGGTGGGTGTGTGATTTGGTTCGGGACGTGGCGGGTGAATGGCAGCTTGTCCGTATCGAGAGCCATCGGTACGTAAATTAAACACTGAGCCACTTTGTAGAACAGCAGCTCTGACAGTAGTGCATCTGTGAATTACAGGTTTATATTAACACGCTCGTTCTAATACCTTATTGTTTCTATAGTAACGGCTCATTCACAGGGATTTGTACAGCGGACGCTCCACATAAACAGATTATTTTTTAATCATTGATGTGGCAAAGTTTTCTGTAAATGTAACATTTATGGAAGGAGTCTCCAGTGTCAGGGCCTTGTAATGACTGTTACGCAGCTTATCATGGTAGCGAGAAACCCTCCACTGTCCTGAAGGTGTTGGAAAACTTAGTAACATCTTTACCTCTGACTGACTGTTACAAAGCACTGACACTGGAGACTCCTTCCATAAATGTTACATGGAGATCAACAATTGCTACATGAGTCTCTGTGAATGAGCTGTTACTATAGAAATGATAACGTATTAGAACAAGTGCATTAATATAAACCTGTGACTTTCAGCTGCACTACTGGTCAGCTGCTGTTTTAGATAATTAATCAACACCTGACAATCCAGAATTGAACAGTGCAGTGGGATTCCCAAGTGCGATATGGTTTTTAAACCCTTTTTTATCGAGGTGAAAATCAGAGAAGTCTAAGTTTATACATTTCTAGCGGCTTTCTGAATTAAATAACTAAACTCTTGCTGGGTTGCTATAGTGTTCTACAGCAGGTAATGTAACCTAATATATAATTACAGCCTATTAATGGGGTGTGAATAGAACTGACTCATTCAGAGGTTTTAATAGATTTGAGCATTTGCTGGACTTTTTGTTCCTAGAATGCTCAAACAACTTTGGAAGTTAAACTGTTGCATAAGTTTAGTTTTTCTTGATTGGGGAACAGCGTGATCTTTAAACCAGTTGAATGTATTACTCTAAAGTCTGACGTGTGTGTGTGTGTGTGTGTGTGTGTGTGTGTAGGAGACTCTGAGCACAAACCATACATCTGCGGTGACGCTGATCACGCGCTGTTTCCTCTGGATGGCACTGAGGATTACCTGATCCTGGCATGTGATGGTTTTTATGACACTGTGTGTCCAGAGGAGGCGGTGCGCGTCGTCTCTGATCACCTTCAGGAGAATAACGGAGACACGGCCATGGTGGCGCACAAACTGGTGGCCTCGGCGCGTGACGCCGGCTCAAGCGACAACATCACAGTCATCGTGGTTTTCCTCAGGGACCCACGAGCTCCGCCCCCATCTGATGAGCAGCAGGAAGAAGAAGAGCTGGAACCTGAGGAGGAAGTGGAAGAAGAGGAGGAGGAAGAGGAGGAGGCGATGCAGGGTGAGTTGGTGTGTCAGGACGGCGGAGGAGAGAACGGAGGGAAAGCGCGCAGCGGCTGGCCCCTGCAGCAGTGCTCGGCTCCTGCTGATCTGGCCTACGAAGAGCGCACTGACTCCTTCACGGACAGGACGAGCCTAAGCACCACAGGGCCCGATCTCCCGCTCACGGCTGGAGGCTGCTTCTGTCCCGTTCTCAGCAGGTCAGACCTGGGGCTGAGAGGAGGAGGGCGTCGACTGGGTCCCAAACCTCAGGTCCCGCCCTGCAGTGGACGCTGGGTGGAAGTGGCAGCTCTGTTCCCTCAACAGGGACGGAGAAAGAGGAGGATAGACGAAGAGCTGGAGCGCAGGATGGAGGAAAAGTGGCGTATCCGAAAGAAGGCGGAGTGCCGCGGTCTCCTGAGCTCCTGGCCTCAAGTACCTGAGCCGCTGCGCTACACCGAGACCCGGCCTGGAGTCGCCTTTCCACGCTTAACACATGAATACAGCATCTAAACCCCTCCCCTCACATAAACGCCATGTTCACATGAAATGTCTAATATTCACTGCATTTCCTCCTGCAGATCAAAGCCACATTTTACACACACATGCTCCAATAACACACACATTTCCCTTGAGCTGGAGTGAGTCCCTACTTGAGCCAAGACGTAGATAATACACACTCCACTCTGTCCTGATGGAGAAATTAGTCAGACCAGCAGGATATGCTTCACAACAACAGAACTGTCTGCCATTTTATTATTTATTTCTCCGTCTGTTTTAGTTTAAATAATCTGTCACACCTCTGATTTCTCATCATACATGTAGTTACAGGTAACTAAGTAGTACGTCGCTCCTGTTGTGTTTATAAAAGGATGCTCACGTGCTTAGCAAACACCTTCTGATTTAAAAGTTCTATTTGCCTTTTAACAGTTAAGAAAAAAAACTGAAAGGGAAGACAATTCTGTTAATGTTTAAAACCTAATACTGATTTACACAAACAGGTTTCTATACACACACTTAGAAAAAAGGTTCTTCAGACATCCTTTTGAAAGTGAAGCTTTCTTTACCTTCTGTTCTGTATCCTATAAAGACTCAAAGGATTCACAGGGTTTTTGAGCCTTTACACGTCTTTATCTAGTTCAGAACTTAGATTAAAGCCTTGGAGAACAAGTGCATGATGGTACACCAATTTGATTCTACAAAACAATTTAAATGAAATTGTGGTTTATATAATTGAGACAGGTCTAAAATGACCACATGGCTCCTTTGAGTCTTTTAGTGAACAGTTGAAAGCAGAATCTGTGAAATACGCGTTTAAACTTTTTACAAAGGGAATTATTTGCCATTGTTTGGCCCAAACCTGATCTATCCTGACACTTCTTCCTTTACATGTCCGTTTGAGTGATTTATTGTTGTATGGTTCTTTACAGAAATGTCAGTAGAGATGCAGTATGAAACACTTCGTGTGTTTACGACGACATCGCGACCAAAGAAAGGCCGTACAGCTGAGAACGTGTATGAGAGAGAGCACGAGAGAGTGACAGTACCTTGTACAGAGTTGTACAGTCGCTGTGTGTGAGTGAGGATGTCAGCGGTTTCACTTTAACTTCATCACCTGCCCTGTGTGTCCTGTTTTAACAGAAAAATAAAACACAGAAGGCTGCTAGAGTAAACACAATCTTACAGTCATTCATCAGAAACGTCTGTCTCGTGCATGTTGTATTATTTTAACGGTCACCAAACACTTCGTCCCTTCTGCTCAGATTAAAACCCAAACGAGTTTCAGCCATGACGGCTAACGTCGTTAACACACAATGGAAGTATAAATCCTCCAGGAACATCATCTCATTAGTTGAAATTGCTCAGGTAGGGGGCATGGCCTAAAGGCAGGGCTTGTATGCTAGAAGTGATCATTTAATTTTAATACAGACATTATGAAACTTTATGTACAAATAATGTTAATGGAGACAATATGAGGAGTTAAATGTGTAGAAGTGCACATCCACTTGATGCTCCTGTAGGAACAAACTCTACACACACACGCAGATCTGCACTACGTTCAGCATGACGCTGTGGACGTTTTATTAACAGCCAAACAGATTCCATAACAATTTAAAAGTTAAGATATTTAGTGGAAAATATGCTACTAGAACTTAAAGTTCTTCCTCCACACACACACACACACACACAAAAACACAAAATCCACTCACTCTGAAAACCCATGACGAGGAAGCCTCTCCGAAACCTTCTGCGCTCACATCTTCATCCACGCCACCGAGCTCAAACCCGATCTCAGTTCCTCCAGGAGCCTGTAACGAAGCACCACCGAGGAAGAACACCCATGAATCCTCCTCAGAACTACACACAGACTGTGGAATGTATTCACACTGAAAACATTCATCACATTATTTAAACATGTAACCGCTGTTTTTGTTGTTGAAAGTCCACTGAGCCTGAGTACCATGACATCATCACCTGCACATCACGACATCTCTACGTGAACGGCTCGCCACGTTTAAGCGAAAAGCAGCACTCTGAGGTTCTGCGTCTCATGCTGAAGTGCACAAGTGTTCACTCTCACTCGTTCCCTGATTTACCAGTCAAGGGGCACAAATATATTTAACAGAATTGTAGTAAAACGTATTTTTGTGGGTGTGGCTGTGTGTGTGTGACGCTGTCTGTCTTATTTATGTGATGGTTAGGTCTCACACACTTGGAGTTGTGTATTAATTCTTCAGCCATGATGTCCCTCTACATCTAATCCTCAAGTAAACTACTTGAAATGATCTGAAAAGGAGGACGTGCCATGAACAAACACACACCAGAAGTGGCCGATGGCTTCCTCCTCTGTTTTCAGGGATCCTGAGCCTCAGCGCTTCACACTGACGGCACGCTCCTGCTCGTCTCACCTCGCACTTCCTGTCTCTCTCTCTCTCTCTCTCTTTGGCTGTGTGTTGCCTCGTCTGTGATCTTCACCTCTGCTTTTACTTCCTGTAAGCAATAATGAACCTACTGAAGCCATGAGACTCTCAGAGCTGCAGAGCAAAGATTCTCCCACGAGTTCACGATGCTCAGCACTGGACTGCATTAAAGGAGGAGTTCGGCCACAATCTAAACGTCCACAGCGACTGTCTTCACACTTAAAGCCGAGACGTGTTCGCTATGTGAAGTTTGCTTCTTTAGTTTAGTGCTGGAGCTACGAGGATGAAGGAGCTAACAACAACGTTAGTGTACAGAATGTAATGCAGTAGTGAAGCTGTAGGGGGCAGCACCAGCGCTGCTGCTATTACACACGAAAAATATCAGACCGAAAGCAGAAAGAGTTATCAATTTCCTGTGAGCTTGAACGCAAAGGTTTTATTCTTAAAAGCGTCACTGATGGAAAAGACGAAGGCGAGCGATGCTCTTTAACACGTCATACACACACGCACAACTCGACTGAGGAGTAAAAACCTCAAACGCTGATCACTTCACACAAAACTAAAATAACCGAATCAAATATTTTCAGCTGGTTTTTGTTCCTGTAACAGGAATCATCATAAGATTAGATTAGCTGTAGGGTAGAAATAGAAAGTCAGCAGCGTAACAGGACGTTAAATGTTGAGTCGTTCCTTATTTTTACATTATATTATTGACCAGAACAAAAAATAATCCCAAGTGATGTTTGTTACAGCTTTTCATTTATAAGCTTTTTTTAATTTATGCTGATTAATTGATTACTTGATATGAATAATGAGGTTTTTTTGCCGTTCTAACTGGAATGTTATTTAAGAGACTCGCCATCTTGAACAACCAAAATAAATTGACTCCGCCCCCCCCCCCAGAGATTTAACAGGAGAATCGCAGCAGAAACCCTGAGATGAAGTGGACGATGATAGAGTTCCACTTTTGACAAACACGTAAAAGCAATATACATGATCAGTAAACATTTCGGGTGACAGTCGTCCAATTAGCAACATTTTCCTCAAACATCTCAAGACACAAACTCCACACAACGATCCCGTCTCTGCTTTTTTTTTGTGCTGAACTGCACCTTTAAAGGAGTGTAAGACTCCTGTACTTTACTACAGAGTGAGACTGAAAAGGTTCGGATGACGTGAGACGTCGTCGTCGATTATCTGCGTGAGGAAAGTGCGAGCTGGGAACCGTGTTTGGATGTTTCAGTGAAACTGACTATTACAGACTCGTTAAAATACGTCAGCCTTTAAAACACACACACACAAAGAAGAGATCCTTGTCCTCACACTCATCGTCACACCTCTAGGAGCTTTTTGTTTTCCGTTTCCCACTCAGTTACTGGATGACGAACACGATGAGTCATGCCTTCTCTTCTATCCTGGTGAAGGAACACCGTCACATCGCCGTCGGCTCCTCCAGAACCTCAGTAACCTGCGGACACGAGACACCCTGTCCCCCGTCCCCCAAATTAGCTCACAGTAAATAGTGAACCTGTGTGAGAATGTGTGCGTGTGTGTGAGAGAGTGTGTGTGTAAATGTGTGTGGATGTTCTGTCTAATGTAGTATTTATTATAAATATGTATATCTGGTGACTATCATGTATAAAGAGTGTAAGAAGTGTGTGTCGCTTGTGTGTGACTTATTACTAAAGATAAACAATAACGTTCACCGTCTGAACACAAACATTCAGTTCTTGAAACCAATCGTTTTCCTCAATACAGCTGACCGATTAAACTGTAACTAACGAGTGCAATCAGATGGCCAGGATTAGAATTAGGATTAGATTTTTGAGGGTTATTTAATAATAATGCATCTGAACATCACGTAAAGACAAGATGACACTACACCACATGGTCATAAAGCTTTATAACTGCGCTTATAAGCATCCAGTGTTTTTTATATATATATATATGAATGATAGTGTGTTTATATTTATCTCTTAAAAATCACTAATTACTTCATGAATTAGAGAGAGATGATCTTTCATTCATTCATTTCCACATTCCTGTAACAGTAAACACCCTAATCAAACTCTAATCAATAACAACAAGCAGTTGGTTGATGTAATGACTGAATTAGTGAATTACTTAAGTAATCAATTACATTATTTATTACAATTAATTCATTAATAGTAGTTTGTAAATTTTGCAAAAAAAAAAAAAACACCACACATCTTAAGGCTCATAACTGGATCATCGCTAGCTCAAGGGTACAGTTTATAAATCGCACATTTGTATTTATTCGTGTCATTAAATTTACACAAATATGAGTGCTGTAATTTTCTTATAAATATTAAGTCATTATTAATAAACAAATTGATACTTTTTTATATTTTAAATATACAAAAATGTTTGTAAAATTGATTATTTTTTTTTTACATCAACTGCTTTAAGTCAGTTTGTAATCATTTAAAAAATATATATATATAAATATCCACAATATTTCAGAAAAGCACATTGTGAGGTAATGGATCACAGTATTGTTCTTATACAGTCGCATCACTCAGCACGAACCCGCAGTAACTGCGTGATGGAGGATGTGTGTTCCAAACAGTGCCTACTTCCTGCAGAGGGTCCCTTTGGAGCTCTCAGTGCGGAGTACAGAGCAGTCAGGATCACAGCAGGGAAAGAGGGCGGGGTTATGCAGATCATTTCTGGCTGGGGGGCGGGGCTGACTTGCAGGCCAGAAAAACACGAACAAAACGCTGAAATGAAGAAACCATGAAGAGCATGAAGTATCAGCTGCAATATTCTACACCACAGAGCTTCTGTGTAAGGGATCTTTAATGAAAATAATGTGATTATTACACGTCTAAAAACAAACAGTTCCACATTTAAACCATTTTAAACACAGATGTGAGACCAAAAGGGTTAATATGAGATATAATCCAGTTTTAGTTGTTTAAACACACTCAGGCTTGGTCACGATTCCTAGCATGCATATTTAAAAAAAAGAAAAAAAAAAGAATAAGAATAATAACAGTGCAGAATTGAGACATTTAAGTCATTATGGAGTTCATTCATCTTCAGTTTATAAGTAAATGATGCTTACACACAGTACTCAGTACGCTTTATGAATGTGGCCCTGTGGAGTTTTTCCATGCGTGTTCATTTCCCTTACACCCAGGAAGCTGACAGCGGGGTGTGTGTGTGTGTGTGTGTGTGTGTGTGTGTGCCAGGAGATTAATTACTGGGTGTGCACGTCATGGCCTGGTGATGCAGCAGGACGATTTAATTAAACATGCTGCCTTTTAATCAAAGCACACACTCCTAAACTCACTGAGAAAACACACACACACACACACACACAGAGAGCATGATATTAAGGAATAATGTCCAGTGAGCTGGTCATTACTGTGAAATAAACCCTGACAGAGTGATGCAGGACGCTAAGCAGAGGAGTCTTGATTCACCCTGAAGGGGTTTATTTCGCAATAATGACCGGCTCGCTGTACATTATCCCACTTATTACGCGCCTACTTACTAAAGAAATCATTAATCTGACACAAAATATTAAACTGAACATTAAAATTAATATTAGAAAACCCTCCCATGGTGTTTTCTGACGGAATAACGTTTTTGTTTTTTTAAATCACAGGGTGTCGCGAATGAGCTGATGTTGTTAATTTGATTATTAAAGCGACAAAATTTACCGGACTTGTTCCTGCGGATTAATGCAATTGGACGTGGTCCTCCAGAGTGTGTGATCAGACCTGTGTCCAGAGCGATGGTCTGTTATTCAGAAATCACAGATCGTAGAATTCTGATTGACCAATAAGAATTGAGTATTCAACAAAGCCATGTAATAAACACAAATATTCAACAAAGCCGTGAGAAAATGAATCTTAATCAGAGAGCTGGCTCAGATACAGAGTTCTGGACGTTTAGAAATTCAGAGTACATTTTGGACCTTGTGTTGAAGTCCAGATTTCACCCACTGTGAAAACGTCACATCAAGACAAATTCGACACACTGCTTGAAAACACTTGAAAAGTCCAGAGACGTTGTTCTGTAACGGCCATTTTACTAACCGAACCGATCCTGCCTGATCACATGACCTTCATTTAACAACAGGGAATTCTGCTTTACTTGTGGTAGTGCACTACTTTCTAATGCAAAGTGCCAACACTTTTCAGCAGTGATTCAGATATTTTTACTTAAATACTGAAATAAATCTCAACCTGTTCTTTTAGACCTGTAGCTGATGGAATTCTCTGCTTTTATTTAATGCTCCATAATCCGGTGGGTTAAACGCCTGAGTGCCTCTTCAACATTCCTGACCATCGGATAAATAAAATACACCCTGTGCAATCTCAGAGCCACTGCTCACTAGATTCAGTGGCATGCAACAGAGTTATTATTCTTTTACCACAAAAAGTGGGCGTTTTTATCATGCGTAATTCGTTAACTGCTTTTTTTCTCCTTTATTCTTCATGTTTTGTTGTGTGACGCCATTAAGACTCGAGACGCCGTGTTTCGAAATCTCTTTAGACGTTCCTTTTTTCTGCACCAGTGCAGCCTGTTTACTGATTTCCCTTTTCATCATCCAGTTAATGGTTTACAAATAAATTAAACCGAGCATAAAAATACTGTGAAATGTTTTCCATGAGCGCCTAGACATTAATTGTTAAAGGGCTCAGTTTAGCACCAATGTGGCCTTAGAACACTTTAAAAAAAAAATAATAAAAGTAACGCAATACAAAAGTAATGTAAAAGGTGACATCCTTTTCTGTCCTCGTTCTTTGTTTGCGATGGCGGAGGAATTAAAGCGTAGGCCACATGACCAACACAGAATGAAGAGCTGTTCAGAGGGGATTGTAAAGCGAGCCGTCAAGGTGACGCTCTCATCAAGGTTACATAAAACTTTCATTGTTCCGGAGTTATTAATAGAAATATTTGTGATGCATAAGTGCTTCTGAGGTTTTAGAGAGTCACTAAAGTGCACTTTATTCAAACTGAAAGAAGAGCAAGAGGAATAACAGTGTGGGGTTCTGTGTCTTTACATCTGATACAGAACATCCACCAGAACTGATGAAGAACCGCAGAGGAAGTGATGAGAAATGCTGTAACCCAAGTCCAGAAGTTTCACTGGTGTTTTCTTTTCCCCTAAACACAAACCCAGGAAACTTAAGGGTCCTGCTCACTTCCCATCAACACAACAGTGAGAAAGAGAATGCTGCTACGCCCAACACAGGAGGTGTGTCTTTGACTCCATATATGGAAATAAGAGTGGTTCTATTCAAATGTGGCTTGAACACCATATATGGGTGTGGGTGTGTCCCTAAAAACTACATATAGTTTATAAATGTTAACATGGATGAGAGTTTACACACATGCGTTAATGTTAACGTAGCTCAATTCAATCCAGAATGCACGCATGCATACATGTTAACATCACATTATAAAATATCAGTATCCATTTTTATATAACGCAATGTGATGCAAACCACACAATATGAAAGTTTTATCAGAACATAAACAGCACAATGTTTTAAAAAATCTATTATTAGGGGTGTAATGATTCCAGATTCCTAACAAAAATGGTCACAAATTGACTGATCAGAGTAAAAGATATTATTGAAGAAATATTGAAGAAATAAATTGCATCGTATCGTGCGTGTATATCAGACAAAGTTATTATTAATAGTATGGAGTATGCTGCTCTAAGCTTCTTCCACTTTGCTTCATTGAAGCGTGTATAGATTATGCAAATTACCACACCGTTGCAATGAATATGCAAATTAGGATCAGACGTCATATGGCGATTTACAGCATATTTTTGAGCATCAATTAGTTACTTTCCCCTGAAAAGAGCTGAACAGTAAGAGCAACGGCGATTTTGGCAACAAATCATGACCATACACATAAATAATGTCATTTAAACACAC
Organism: Gogo arcuatus; assembly: GCA_028570945.1. Taxonomy (NCBI): domain Eukaryota; kingdom Metazoa; phylum Chordata; class Actinopteri; order Siluriformes; family Anchariidae; genus Gogo; species Gogo arcuatus. Next base: position 13,716,660 of record JAOTRR010000010.1, on the reverse strand, counting down.
TGCACTATGTTTTAAATCTTTATAAACAACAGCTCTGTAGGAAACAGCGGCGCGCGCGGCGGCCATTTTGTGAAAATCCCCTCAGATTAGCCTCCGCACTCACCTGAAGAACGTTCACACTTCCTCTCAGCAAACTGTGGAGTTTAAATCAACACAATCTACAACAAAATCACACCGTGAGATAATAAATTATCGAGTGAATTAAAACGAAAACTCATTCCTTCTCCTTTACTGAGAGTTGAGTTTTTATCTGTTCACAGTTGAGCTAGCTGAAGGAGCAGGCGGAAAAGATTTCTTTAAAATATCTAATCCTGACACTTTTCTCTTCTTTAATTCTCTCTGTGTGAATTAGCTTTTGGACTCCAGCTTCATGTTTATAATCGAAATGAATTCTGACTTTTCTTTTTTTTAATTCAGTAGGTCAATAAAATCACTAATTAGCGACTTCAGAATCACGTGATCAAATCAGACGCATCCTATTGGACAGAATCAGCTCTCTGCAAAAGCCGTGGATTTTCTTCCAAATTCCGCATTAACACAAACTAATACAAAATGCTAATAAGCATATTTATTTAGCTTTCATTTTCCGCTTCACAAATGAGGAAGGCGCGACGATGTTGTGATTAGTCAATGGAGTTATTTACCTCTTAGTTGGTGCTGATAGCCGCGCGCGGGCGCGCACCGTGAGGAGGTAATCAGCCACGCAGTGACGTCATCACTCATCCACCTGCACGTCCAATGCAGTACTTCCTGGATACTTACTGATGCTCGTTGCCATGGTTACAGTCCAACACTGTTCTATAGTATATCCAGCAGTCATTTAAAAGTAGCAGTGATGCATTTTGATGAGGATTGACAGCCCTCAACTATCCCCTCTATCTATCTATCTATGATAGATGTGATGCGTGTGTTATGATGTAAGAACACATACGTCTCAGCCAGTCAGGTATTTTTAACGCCAATAACAAACCACTTTCAAGATTCATGTGATTCTTTGTACCTTTACTGTGAATTTTAAATAAAGTAAAACACAGAGCCACAGTGCCAAAAGGGAAACTCAGAGTAGGAGAAAAAAAATACAAAGTGACAGAGATTTTCAGAAGATGGTCAGAGCCCTGAGCTTCACTACGAAGTGTGTGTGTGGTTTCTATAAGGATACGACAGCTGGTGCTGGTGAAAAGAAAGACAGAAAAGAACACAAATAGCTGTGAGCAAGCATCGTGATAGACAGGACACCGCCTTCTCTGTGTGTGTGTGGCCAGAGGACAGGAGAAACACACAGAGTAGACGTGATGAAGACAAAAACAATGCCAACACAAAAACAGCCATCCACAAAAACACAGCTGAGGCCAAATCTGACTAAAGCTGGCACAGATCTCTCTCTCTCGCGCACACACAAACAAATGCACACCAACACACACAGGAAAACAACCATTATAAACACACAATGGCCTATTTATAGATAAACTGTCACAACAAAACAAACTCTGATTTGATGAATCAAATCCTTTTTATTTCTGTTTTACATAAAGACATCATGTACATCACCAGTGTGTTTGCAGAAAAGACAAGAGCTCACAGTACGCACAAATGAAACGTCTGCTTTTAGATGTGCCCTTTATAAAGGAAGCAGAAGTGCAGAAAGAAGTTTGAGAGAAGAGAAAACTGCAGCTGTAAGCAGGACACACGTACATCGCCCTGTACACAAACTGGGACTGGGTCAGGGGTTCTGTTTAGGCTCGGGTTAGAAACACCAGGATAGTGAAAATTTACATGCACACAAGCAAAGGAATGCAAGAAAAGCTCACAGAATCCAAGACGCTCTTTAATGAGGAGCTGTAGATGCAGCCAAAAAGCCATAAAGAGTGAAAAGCAAGCACAATGCAATTAAGTTAAACTCCAGTGTTTTTCACTTTAATCTATGCACTGTATCTGTAGTGTGTGTGATTATAAATGTAAACATGTTTCCCTGTACTAAGAAAAGAACAGAAATCCAGTTTACTCCAAACTTACTTATAAAGGCAGAATTATCATGTGGTGTCCCTCAAGGCTCAATGCTGGGGACCCTATTATTATTATTATTATTATTATTAATCATAATTTTAAAAAAAACTTAAACTACAGTTTGTTATACAAATATAAAACAAATTCAACAAAAAGTGTTAAGATTAGACAGATGCGAGAGAAAACCTTCCTCAATTGGTTCTTATAAACTTTCCAACACTGGAGCGATGCAGTAAAAAAGTAGTTCCAGTTACTATACACTTTCCTGAAGGTTGCTCTGGTATTAATACACCATCACAGACACACGAGTATAAATTCATCCCTAAAAGTAGTTCCATCTCTGAAACCTTTACAACTTCCAAAAAAATATGCTTTATATAAACATTTACTAGCACCTTTTGATTATTTCAAGTCTAAGTGAGTTTGGAGTAAATAGGGAAAGATTTGAGTGAAAAAAAACAACATACATTAAAGTCTAAAGAGGAAATAAACATGCCTGCATGCATGCGCACACACACTTTTACATAAAATGTTTATTATGACATGGAAAGAAAACACTGTACGGTACAGACAACCAAATGGAAAATACAGACCTAAAATAAAAAATGAACAGAACGTGAAATGTGGAACAAGGTACGTGCTGATAATCAGTATTACAATACACCATGATATTATATTGTCATCGTGAATTCTTTTTAAAGATAAGCACCTTCTTAAAGAAGTGGTGTAGAGAGTCAGATAAACTACTGCCTCCGAGTGATGAAGGTGAACCCTGGACGAGATGCAGGTGAGGGTTATTTGAGGTTATAAATATCGTGTAGAACGATAACAGGGTGATAGCATCAGCACGTGCCTGTGTGTAACATGCTCTCTCTGGAAAGCACCCTGCTGGAGGAAGACGTCGTGCACAAAGGAACACTTCCCATCTGGCAGTTTAGGAAATAAAAGCGTACACTATACAGAGTAAATCATAAAGCTGCAAAACATCACAAGGAGTAGTGTTCACAAACCTACAGTCCAAACAGCATTAAAAACATCTAAATAGGGATGTTTATAGTTAGAAGAGCAGCAGCTTTCATTGATTTTGCCAAAATCATCATACCCTAAATTCACTCAGGAACAATTCAGCCGAAGATTAAATGTTCAAGATGTCTATTAATTCAAATCAAACCTCCAATGTATGAGACATGGTTATCTATAAACATGCACAAGAGGAGAGAGTCACAGAGAGAAAAACAGTCAATGTTAGATCTTGAAGCCGAATTACTTTCATAGACTCAGGGAGGGGGCGTGGCTTAAAGTCTGGTAGGTGGAGACTACATTTGGAATTAAAATGGGACAGTGTGTACATTTAATTTTTGGCCAAACTGCTCCTTTAAGAGATTATCTATTTAAGAGATACGTCTATTTACTTCCCGCAAAAAGCTGTCCGATAAAGTTCAGTCGTTTTAAATGCGTTAAAGAACAGAAGTGCAAAAAAAAAAAAAACACACCATGGTTTAGAATCAGTATTAAAGTCCTTAATATTAAGTCCTTAATCAAATATTCATATTGACCTTTGTTTCTCAAGCCAAACATCTCCATTCCGGAAACACACACACCCTATATAT
>JAOTRR010000010.1:13676165-13695568 GCA_028570945.1 Gogo arcuatus | reverse complement strand
ACTCAGACTCACTCAGACTCACTCAGACTCACTCAGACTCACTCAGACTCACTCAGACTCACTCACTCTGACCCCTTCAATTTTATCAGGGGTTTGAATCGGCGAACACTTGAGGCTGCAGGGGCGGGGGCAGCCTGTCGTTCTCCTTGTTCTCAGAGTCGATGGCATGTGTCGTGTGCCTTTTGATCTCCAGTGGGTATTTGTCAAGGATGTCCTGCACCTCGCGGGCCACGCACTCCTGCCAGCACTGGAGCTCAGCCTGCAGACCCCGCGCCTCCTCCAGAACCTGCTGCTGACGTTCCTGCAGAGACGAGAGCAGCTCCAGTGGCCACAGGGACGACGACTCGGATCTCCTACGCGGGGAAACGTCACCAGATCCACCACCGCCGCCACACATGTGACGCTCGAAATCCTCCACGCTCAGGTTGAGGGAGTGAGCGTCCAGCTTCTCGATAAACGCCACTGCACAACACTGCAGGAACAACGTGAGGGGCGGAGTTACAGAAACAGCAATTACGATTTCAGAGATAATTTCTTCAATGTTCTGTAAATAAGTCATGATGTCATTAGGTAGACTCCACAGACGAGCTGATTAGGAGGAGCTTTAGGAAGTGACGTGTGTGTGTGTGTGTATTGTTATAAACAGCTTGTTTTCCAGTTATATTGTTTTTAGTTATTTGTGAATTTATTTTGTTTGTTTGAGTTTCAGAAACTAAAAGTATTGGCACCCCATTAATTTCTCACTATAAAATTATTCTGGTTGATTTTATGCAGCACATGAAATTTCTTCAAGGAAGTCCATTTAAAAATGAATGAATTTCTTTTTAACATAAAATGTCAACACAGTTGGTCTGAGGAGTTTATCCGATGACACCGTGACTAATATGCATGATGTTGAAATGTCTGGTGAAAAGATTTTACAGGATAAATGAAGTGTTTTTAGAGGAATGGAACAGTGATAAAGTCACTGTGCTGTGGTGTGTGTGCTGTGATTTAAACACGATGAGTGTGTGTACTATTTTAAACACACACACACACACACACACACACACACACACACACACACACCCCAGAGTCCTCACCAGGTTGGTGAAGTAGTACCCGTCCTCTCCGCTCATCAGGCGGCTCGGGTTGCAGAAGCGTGTGATGTACTGGATGTTGGACTGCAGACGCGGTGGGTTAGCCTTCAGCACGATGTAAATGAGCGTGGGGAGGAAATCGTCGGCTGACGCCGGCTCCTTCTTCGTCACCTTGATGGCGTTGAAAATGTGTTTGCTGCAGCTGGTGATGCAGGCCAGCTTATCTCTCGGCACACGCTTCGAGTCCATCTCGATTATATCTACAGCAAAGATATTAGAGGTGAAAAATAATGATTTGTTTTCGCAACAAAAACACAAACTTCTCCATTTGTCTGGAATAAATGGAGAAAAAGTCCCTCCTGTAAACATTCATGATATAGAATTTTTTTTTATTAGAAATAAGACAGGCAGGATGAGTAGTAATGCATTAAAAACATGATTCATATTAGTAATACTTTTAATAAATAAGTTATTTCCCCTGCCATACAGTCTTTTTATCGTAAATATTTTTATACTATTTTGTGATATGTATGTTATAAAATATATAGTTATTTATTGCACTGTAATACTATTACTACTAATAAAAATAATAATAGTAGTAGTAGTAACATTGTAACAAAATAAGAGTAAACGTAATTATTATTTAATTATTATAATTATATAATACAAATTAAAATATGTAGCAAATATACTACAGTTAATTAATTAATACCACTACTACTAATAATAACCTGTAATAGCCTTCACTACACTATCAGCTGCTTCTGGAATGTCTTCATCCACAGGAACACACAGCATCTGGATGGTGACCCAGTGTAACGCCCTGAAAACCAAACACCACCATCATCATCATCATCATCATCATCATCAGAATCCAGAGAACTTTCCTTATGTATATATTAGATCTAGATCATTGACTCTGAATAGGAAGTGTGTATTTACTGTTTTTGAAAGAGTGTTTGAGAAGAAGTGAATCACTCTGATCTTGGATGTGTGATGTAAACGCAGGAGTGTGTGACGCTGCTCTCACCGGATCCTGTGCTGCGTAGTCAGATCTTTCTTCTCATCGTCGGTGGTCTCAGGACAGAACACACTCTTATAGAGGCGCGTCATGATGTACTTCTCCACCTGGTCCATCACTCGCTCCACCTTCTCAGAGGAACCTAAAAAGGAGAACATCACACACACACACGTGCACACACACGTTACACACTCTGGGAATTTTCCAGGTGTTCTGTGAACCTCCTGTGTAATCGTTTACCTTTAAAGTGAGTGAGGAGACGGTCAGACATATTCTGGTAGAAATCCTGCACGCACTCGGAGAGCTCGTCAGCGCCAAGGTCCTGAAACATCAACAGCACACACATCATGGACAGGTTCGTCCTTTTTTTTTGTTTTTTGTTTTTTTTTACAAGCAGGACGCTAAACTGGGGGCTATAAGCTTCTAATTCCATTATCCAATCATTTTCATTTTACAGTTCCATGCACTCTGATGGCTTTTACATTTATCTCTCTGATTTGTAGCCAACCAGGTTATTTATCAGGAAATTACTAGGAAATTGTCAGGAAATTACTATGGAATTACAAGATAATTAGGATGAAATTACCAGGAAACTACCAGGATATTACAAAGAAATTGCCAGGACATAACCAGGAAATTACTAGGAATTTCCCAGGATAAAAGGTAACATTGGTGGCTAATGTTCAGCATACACATACCTTTTTATTACCCATGCTCTCCACAAAGGCTCGGCTCTGTTTGTGAATTTCGCGTCCTGGTTTGAGACTCTTCAGGAAATCCACAAACTCCCTCGACACCTGATCCGTCTCCACACTCGACTGACGCACAAACGACGGGCTGTGGGACTTCGCCTCATGACCCTCTGGGACACACACACACACACACACACACACACACTTTGAAGAGGGCCACAGGTTGGTGTGTTTGACCTTTGACCCTGAAAACTAAGATTACTACAAAAAGATTCACAATCACAAAACCTCCTGCAGCAAATTAACCTAAAGTAGAAACATATGTGGCATATATTACATACCCAACCCCCCCCCCCCCAAACTTTACTTATATTTATATTTTTCTCAGATTCTATTATTATTATTATTAGCTTATTAATCTATTTATATCACACACCCACCTCTGAGTCTGGAAACCAGAGCTGTCCATCAAAAACATGATGATGGGAAACAAAGACACACAAGCGAACGGAATGACACCTTATTACACAATTACACACACACACACACACACACACAGCTGAGAGAGTAAAGAGGCTGATGGTCAGCAGCTAAAAGCGCAATCTGCATCTACTCTCACCATTTTATTTTACTTTTCATTATTAATGGCTGAAATCAAAGCGGCGGTTTCAACGTTTGTGTTTCTCTCATTAACGTCCTGCTGGGTCTCAGACTGTGCATCATGCTTTTTATAGTATTTATAGCTTCTCTATAGTTTTAGCTGCTGTGCATCACACAATCCATCTTTAAGGAAGAAGTACAGTTGTGAATCCAGCCAGTTTTATACACTCCACACTCCACACAGGAAGTCAGGACACATGGCATTTCCTCCCAGTTTCCCAAAATCACTGGAAGGAGCGTAGCAGAATCGTGTACACTGACATCGATAGTTTCACGTCACGTTCCTGTTGCGTGTGGTGATTTTGGGAAAGTGAGAGAGTCGTGTTAAGTGAAGAGCACTCAGGAGTGTTGCCTGAAGTGAAGCGGGCGTGGCCACGGCCTCTCCAGTTACCTTCAGTCGGAGAGCCGATCTCCCACGAGTGTGTAAAAATACCCTTCAGATCTCGCAGCAGCGTCTCGCCGTGACTCTCCCTCCTGCCCTGCACCTTCTCTCCTCTCTCTCTCTCCCTGTCTTTCTCTCTCTCCTCATCCCTCTCTTTCTCTGAGGGACACCAGGACATGCCCAGAGTGAGCAAAGGGGGCGGGGCAAAGGGAGGAGAATCAATGAGAATGAAGAAAAGAGAGAAGGGAAAGGGAAAAAAAAAAAGAAAAGAAAGAAGGAAAAAGGAGCATAGGAAGAGAGGAGGTACAGAGAGAAAGATAGATAGATAGATAGATAGAGAGAGAGAGAGAGAGAGAGAGAGAGAGAGAGAGAGAGAGAGAGAGAGAGATATGGGAGGATGAAGGATGGAGAGAGAGAGATAGAAAGAGAGAGAGAGTGCGACAGGTGGATGGAGGATGGACAGAGAGAGATGGGAGGATGAAGAGAGAGAGAGAGAGAGATGGGAGGATGAAGGATGGTGGAAAGAGAGAGAGAGACAGGAGGATGGAGAGAGTGTGCAGGTGATGTGGTGATGATGGACATTAAAACAAAACAAACAAAACAAAAATGAATAAACTAAATAATCACTCAGTAAAACATTAACAGACAGAAATAATAACAGATGAAATGAAAAAAGATGAAGATTCTCTGCGTCATTTCACAACTCCATGATCAAACTTTAACTAAATCATTTCGAAACAAACCATGTGATGAGAAGAGGAAGTGATGTGTGAATGGGGCGGGGCACAAAGTGAGGAAACACTCGTCTCACTCTGATGCACCCGCGCGCGCGCGCGCACACACACACACGCACACGTGTTCTAATTTACATATTCTACATTTTTCACTGCCATTATTCAGCCTAATTCTTCACTTCTTATTTATTATTTTATTTTATTTGTTAGTTTACTTTGTGTATTGACTTATTTTATCTCATTATTTACTTTATTTGCTTATTTTTAAGGATTGTATCGTATCTGTATCTTTTATTAAAAAGGATAAAAAAGAAAATAAAGGTTCGTACTGAAAGGATATTTATTCACATCAAAATAAGAAAATATTTAAACATGTTGCGATTATTTTAATTTTAAAATCACAATAAATCAGAAACTGTGATAAAAGAAGCAAATTATCATGATATGAACATTTTATAATTTTTTTTATTTCCTGTTACACTTTCATACTTGCTTTCTTGCTTTTCATTAGTTTTTAATCATTCAATTAATTTGTTCTTATTTACTGATGATGCTGCAACACTTACATTTCTCACCATGGATCAATAAATTATTTTATTTTCGCTTGTTTAATCAGCACACGTTCACTCCTGTGTGCTAAACATCCCCTAAAGTGACGTGAACTCATCCGCAGTTCTTCTAAAATAAAGCAAACAACTCAAGCAGACAACAATTATGATAGCAAACACACATCAAAAAAACAGACAGAGAGGCAGACAGAGAGGCAGACAGAGAGGCAGACAGAGAGGCAGACAGAGAGGCAGACGTGTCCGTATCACTCACGGCCCCTCCCTCAGTCGTGCTGCTCGACTGCGTGCCAGTGTTCGTACCTTTCTTGTTGCTGCTGCGTGATGACGGGCTGAAGAACTTCTTCACTGTGGTCACTTTGCGTGTTTTCTCATTAGTCTTTTTCTCCTCGAACTTGGAGAAGGGAGTGAGAGAGGGCTGAGACTGAGAGCCATGACTGCTGGCGTATGCTGCGTCCTCCTCTCTCTGTAACCTAAAACGGGGAAAAATAACTCTGTGGTCAGGGTTTAACAGGGTAAACACAATCAGGTACTAAACCCTGCAGTGTGTATGTATGAAGATAGATGCGTAACAGGAAGAACAGGAAGACCGTATTGATGGATAAATGGATATAGTGACATTTCATTTTCCCAATTTTACCCAAATTAGTTTTGCATGAACAAACCAAAAATTTCCAAATGCTCCGGAAAATTCCCGAGAATCAATTTTTACAGGACGTGGCACTCTGACGTTCCTGCAGTTCTACTCTGACAGCTCCGGTGTGTGTCCAAAATGTCCTTTTATTAAAACGTGAAAGTCTTATCTAAGCCACACAAATGTAGTGATGTGGCTAAAATTATACTCCAGACTGGATACATTTTGGCTCATACCATTTCTTATCAGACTCTTAAAAAAGTGGAACAGGCCACGCCCACAAATAGCAGCAGCTTCAACACACAGACACGAGATAAACGAGGAGGGACAGCAGCGACCTGTCACACCGGCAGCTCCTGAGAGATCAGAAACCGCTAATGAGGGGATTAGAGCTGGAAATGTCTAAATATGAGAAATATTTGTTATGGACATAGATTTCAGTTTTATTTGAGGATTTCTCACACAGTCACATAAACAGCACAATCACTCTCAGTGATAAAGAAACAAAGTTATCACTAATAAGGGTTGGTGGAATGATTTACTCAAAGTTTAATCCCACTCACTTCTCAGCGAGTTCCCAGTCCTCCTGGATCTGTTTCTGTCGTGCGCGCTGGTACTCCTCCCTCCAGCACTTGGAGCACAGCCCCTGCCACGCCGCGTTACCATAGTAACCACATCCCTTCTTACACAGCAGCTCAGATTGGTCCACATGGATCCCTCGTCGCTCGGACCGCTGACTCATCACGTCTACAACACACACACACACACACACACACACACACACGGGAATAAACACAGTGAGTGCAGGGTAGAGGTGTACATAAGGAACAGGATCTTTCAACAAAGAATGGGCTTTATTTTTTGCTTTCATGTGGATGAGAGCAGGCAGTCAGACATGAAGAAAATACTGCAGGTCAGAACAAACATCATAACTGCAAGAATGAATGACAAAAAGATAAATAAATTAAAAAACCACACCCATGCACACCTCTAACACCAAGTTCATGTCCTGACCTGAGTTCTTGAAAAGTTACAAACCTTTCCAGAACATTTTCTTTAAACTTCACGGGCTTTCTAGTTTCAGGTTTGTGCACAGAATAAAAAGAATAAAGCTTTACATGAGTCTGTACTTTTTCCGAAACATTTGCTGAAACTGCACGAAAATGCCAGGGCAGGATCCGCAAAGCTGCAAAGTGGCTTTAATGCAATGATTACTGAATGAAAATAAGGAAGGAAGGTCATGGGAGAACTAGAGAATTAGAGAAGTCTTCATGGAGCAGTGCAGCTCACATCACACAGTTTTTCACTTGAACACTGTGATTGTGAGGGTCTGAAAGTGAAATAATCCTCTGTTTCAGATAAAACTCTGTCTGTCTGTCTCTGTTCTAGCCTGTAGAGCATCTCATGTAGGAGATAAACATCATGTTAGGAATGCAGCTCTGCTCATTCAGTCAAATCATGTCTCAGTGCAAATCCCTGCACTCTAGTGTTCATTAATAGTGACTGCGTTTGAGATTTTGCGATGCTTTTGCAATATTTTAGGGCTTAATCTGCTTCAGTTTATCCACATGAAGCTTCATGTGTCAGGAAAACACAGTAAAATATAAAATGCAGGACAAATACTACAGAAAAAATAAACCGACTGACTAATATTATCGGTTTATCTGCTTTAGTCTTCAGTTTAATGTGAATCTGCTGCTGCTTCAGTTTATTTAAGAACAAGGTCACAAGAGGAGGCATGAGAAACACCTGGAATACGCATTTAATATGTCAGGAATGCAAAATACAAAATATAAGCTCAAGACTCTTTTAAAATAAACTCTGCACAGTGGAATAAAGTGTGTATAAAGTCTATATAACTGCAGCTATTCGTGTTATTTGTGTAGAAGCTACTTAGCATTAGCGGTTAGCACACTCACATTAGCTAGAGCGAAAAGAGCCGAAAACTACAACAGTCTGTTTCTTAAAAACCCAAACTGTCAAATCATTTAAACAAAATGACAAGTGTTTCGTTATAAAGGAGGTAAAAGCGACAGACCTGATCAGCGACAGCAAAACGTCCCCAGCCTAGTGCAATAACACGGTGACGTCATATCTGTGCGACTCTGACAGCAGGAAACCTTAGAGAGGATCAGGCGCACAATCTGTAAACATTCTGTATAAAAAACATTTTTCACGAAAATAAAATTAATATACAAAACATTAAATATATACAGGAGCTTTTTTTTCTAGGCCAAATTTAAAACCACAGTAAAAAAGGAATTTTTAATTAATTATTTTAAAAATTATAACACGTAGACCTACTAGCAGTTCTCTTCAGTCTGCAGTTAACGTTTTCTCTTTTTTCCTTACTTTTAAATTATTTTATACACACGAACAAGTTCTGATACTTCATCTAAAATGCGATTAAACTCTAATTTAATTTATTTAGCCGTATATTTTAATTATCTCTTATTACTGCCGAGCTGATATTATGACTTAATTCCAGTTTTTTCATTATAATTCATTCTATTTCTTTTAAAATGTACTTATTTCTTTATTTTTGCTGTGATGCTGATGCTTCTTTCACGTTAATACTATGCATGTTGTAGGCCTAGTAATAAATAGCCTCTATAATACATAATAAATAAATATCATGTCAGATCTAGTGTAAGAAGCAGAGCTTGGTGGTGTAATGATGTATTTGGAGATAATTAATATTTTTCCAATCTTATGTGCTCCTCTAATTATTTTATTTGATCTATTTGCACACACTGGTTTTCTTTATATGTTTAAAATAAATAATTATTATAAAGGCGGTGTTTTGTGTGTAACTTGTGCTTACAAGTTTGTGTGAAACTTGTAATAAATACAGTAACACTGAATGTGAATACATTTTCTGATAGTAATAGTCAGTGTTTATAAGTAAATATTAATGAAATAACTACTACAGTAAATAAATTGAAGTCTTCATAGGACTATGACAAAATTTGATCTTGTTATGTTTGGGTTTATATATGTTATAACACTATTTTTATGTTTTTATTGTTTAAGTTGTTTTATGATTCTTATCTTTATTCTGGGCAGTGAATCAGGAAAAGCACGAGCACAGATTTAATCCTGTTTCACTGAAGCTGATTGTGAATATTTATACAAATGCAATATTTTGAAAGTAAATGTTTCTACACACTAACACTGCCGTGACACTGTGTGGGAGATTTCTGGAGCATGGAAAACTTCCCCGTTATTCCAAGTCTAACATTTACTAGATAAAACGTATAGCTGTATTTTTATTTTTTATTATAACACATGAACACAGTTATAAAATAGTTTAATAATTATTAGACCTGAAAAAGGGGAAATTTATCAGCTGGAATTCATTATGAGGTGAAAGATAGTGTCAGTAAAATCACACTTGAACACTTGGAGAAATCATTGCTGTCAGAAAGGTCTCCAGACTCATAATTCCCACTTGAAACGAACTGCTGGATTTCCCAGTCGGAAGGTGGGAATTCTTCTCAGATCACGTGAGCGCAGTGTGTTTGTGACAGCGTTATCTTTCAAAGCACGAGATTCAGTAAAGACTGCATACAAACCACAAATCTTCAGAAATCACTCCTGAGGTTAGCAAAAGTAAATGCCCCCATCTCACTCCTCTATATGGATTTGTCAGGTTTTCCCACAACAGATTCACCCCTTCTTCATAGAAATGGCAAAATATACAGAGTTTATTATCAGCACAATGAAGCAGTACAAACATGAGGTTCACTTCATTTACACTGGAGTGCAGCAGAGTTACAGAGGAAACTTATCCTGAGAGCTCATGCAGCTTCACGGCCCTCACATAGAAATAAAAAAAATACACACACACAAAAAGAAAAAAACAACAACAATGTGGATTTGTTACAGCGAGATCTTTCGGCTACAGCTGAGCTGAACCTTTCGCCTGAAATATCAGAGCTGAGAGCTACAGAGGGAAGAGGAACATGTCTACATGTCTCAATGACAATAAGGAGACTAACAGTCAGTTCAGTGCAGCATTGCTTAACACACACACACACACACACACACCAGCTTACAGTTTATTAATAAATAAATGCTGAGCAGAAACATGTTACAACTTCCATACCTGAAGAAAGCATCAGCCGCTGCATATCGAGTGAGGAAAACTACACGATCATTAATAAACTTCTGTAGATTATCTTAAGTTATTTTTAGCACTGCTTCACTGTTTCATAAAGACTGAATTCTTCACAACACGTACAGTGAAATAAGGAAACAGTCCTTCATGTGGTCTTGCATTTGCCCAAATATCTGGACAACAAGTTGAGACGAAAAGCACAATGAACACAGCATGAGTCCAGTTCACACACCGCAGTGAGACAGAACGACACACGCCACTGGCTCTTACAAACTCAACAGCTTCCAGAACCATCTTCCACAGAGACATTCATGACTAACACCGCTCAGGAAGATCCCGACAAGGACCAGAACTGCTTCAACAACAACAACAACAACAAGTGAGCTGAAACTCCAACCTTCCTGTGAGATCCTTAAAGACCTGGGTCTGTTCCAATAACTATAACCTGTCCTTCATCATCAAGTGCGGTAGGTAGTAGTGGAAGACATTAATGATACGATCTTTAATGTTCCAGATCCTGAACGTTCTCCTAAAAGAACCTCCCCTTCATCTTTAAGCGATCTTAAAGCTCTCAGAGGATCCGGGCCTGTTCCAATAAGTATAAATGTTAAGCGTTGTTAACTAACAAGATTTTAAGCTCATAGATGGACTTGCTGAAAGTTCTTGCATTAATCCTCACACACTTCAACAAGAGATATTCAGTCCTTCAATGAATTTTGATGAAAGTTAGAACTGTAACCTTCTCACAAGTTCCCTAAAGCAACGAGGCTCGCTCTAAAAATGATAAATGTAGCTCACTAAGTGATCTTAAGCTCAGATGGATTAGCGACATTGTTAGCGTTAGCATCAGGTTTGCTGCCCTCATGCAAGCTCTCAGAGGAACCCGGATCTGCTACAGTAACTGAAGGCTCCTAAAAGTACCCGGACCCGTTTCAGTACCCGTCCTTCACCACTACGTGATCTTAAATGTGTAAATAGTTTAGTTTTATGTTACAGATGTGACCCACTTCCAATCTCGCAAAGGAACCAAAAGCTGGACCACTGTCATAAACTCTCTGACCAGAAGCAGAACCCGTTCCTTCACCACCAGGTGATCTTGAACTCGTAGATGGGCCTCTTGCAGTAGTAGTGGTTGATGAGGTGTTTGTCACACACTCCGATGCACTGCTGGTCGACGGTGATGCCGCGCTCGGCCAGGTCGCTCACGATGCAGTGCAGCAGGTCGTACACGTCGGCCACGGCCTCCCACGGCCCGAACGACACGTCCACCTCGCAGTGGTGCTCGAACAGCTTGGCCTCGCTCTCAGAGCGCTCGAAGCGCAGCGAGTTGAAGAGCGGACGCTCGTACGGTGTGATCGGCATCTCCTCCTTATACACGCAGATCTTCAGCTTGGCGAAGCGAGCCTTCCTCTGCATCGCTCGCAGCTTTGCTATCTCCACGATGCGCTCCAGATTCTCTGAGGGACGAACACCCGAGACATTTTAGATGGGAAAAAAGTCATTAATTCAGAACGGTGCAAATCAAAAACGTGTGTGCATGTGTGTGTGAGACCTTTATAATAAGGCAGGAGGTCGAGGAATGCCTGTCGGACTTTCTCCCCAGTCAGAGGCTGTCTATCCTCCAGACTCTCCAACAGCGGCCCGATGGAGTAATACTGAGCCTCCCTGTGCACGGCTCGAACCCGGTCCCTCTGAGGCAGCTCACCCTCCCGCAGGAAGTTCAGGATGTCCCTGTACTCAAGAAAACACACACACACACACACACACACGTTCATGATGATAGCACTAATATACACTGTTGTGTTTCACAGTGCAGTAAACATGGATTACAGAAAAGCTGATGATTTCAGGAGTACATAATTACATACACAGTGAAGTGTGTGTGTGTAATAAATAAGTAATAACCAGAACAGAAATGCACGAGGTCTCACTGTAACACAGTCATATATCTCACCCAAAATAAGCTCCATCCCGGTCGATGAAGTATCGTCCCTCAGCGTCTCGGGGGATGTGATGGCGTCCGCTGAACATGGCGGCCAGCATGGTGTCTTCGTACCGGCGCAGCGTGGACAGACGTGTTGTGAAGTACGTCCCTCCTACGTTCAGAGGAATCACCTCGGGAAACTACGGCAGAGAGATTCATCCATATTAATTAGTAATATTTATATGGATTAATCAGTGTGGTTGCAATTTCAATATTTTCCATCAGCAACTTCACAACATGCACCAGAAACTGTTCATTACTTATATTAAACGTGTGTATTTTTATCCAAACATGTTAACTACGACTCATTACGTACACCTAGCAGAATTTCCTGAGATATTCCTTATTTCTTGAAATATAATACCATGTAGTCGATGTGCAGACATTCCCTTATATGATGTAATGAGTCATCCTGGAGCGTTAATTCTTTCTTGATATTTTGTTAATTAATGCTGTTTTGTTTATTTTTCAAAATGACCTTTTTTCCCCCAAAACAAGCCAAGTTGCTGATTTAGGAGATACACACCCTGGGTCGAACGCCTTATAACCAGGCCTTGGCATCAGGATCTACTGAAATATCTTTATTAGCTTTGACTTTAAGTGACTTTTTATCTATGTATGTATGTATGCACTTTGCACAGATTCCATGTTAAATTGTTTTGATGTGAAAATCAGTGCATTGTAATGACCCACTGCCTCGTTTGCATTCTTTAATCATTTTAAATAGGAAACTATTACAGTAAACAGATTGGGCTTCACTGGGAGAGGAATAAAAGATAAAATTAGTCTCTTAAGAAGTGATGTGTGCCTTTAAAAAAGACCTGATTAGACTACAATAATCATCCCAGTGTCTCTGCTGTATTCAGACATCTTTATTAAGACTGGAATTTTCCTAAACATGATTAATTAATCAGAATCAGGATTAAAGCCCAGTGTTAGGACAGAACAGCCAATCAGAGGCGCCGCTTGTTCTCCGCGTGCCATGACGCACCAATCAGAGTTCAGATTTACGTAAACCGGAAGAGAACGCGGCGTTAGGAGCGATGAAAACCCTGACACATAGCAAATGAATTAGAGTTATAAATAAAAATAAACATGACACTTGTGTAAAGGAGAACAGTACACATACACTTATATATAGACATTAGGCTAATATGTTACACCACCTCAATACTGCTAACAAATAAATAAATACATAAATAAACAAACAAGGCATAAACCAGGCCTGTTTACCTCTTGGGGTGCGTTCAAGGTGCGCAAGGATTTGGGTAAGTTTCTGTTCGGAGTAGAAATGGCTGCTTTGCGCTTCTCCTCCTCGGACTTGGACATGGTGGAATCTCCCGCTGGCTCGCTGTCCCTCGCAGGCGAGAACACGACCATGACTGTGGGCTGAGGAGGAACTCCTCGGTCTTCATGAGTGAGCCTCCTCAGCCGTGATGATGTTGATGAAGTTGATGAAGATGATGCAGAGCTACCCGAGCTGGCGGTGCTGAAGGAGAGCTGCTGTCCTGCGTCTCCGTTCGGCGTCTCGCCTGCTCCATTCTGCTGCATGCACACTAAAGAACTCGACTGGAACCGGATGTGTGTATGTGTGGCGGGGTTTAGTGTGGAATGTCACCCCGGAGAGACAAACACAGTGATGGAGATTCACAGTTTCTGCTTCACATCACGGTCCAGAGGCGACCTGAAGTCGCATCAAACCACACCCCCTTAAACCACGCCCTTTAATCCTTCTTGTTCTTAAAAACACACTGTATAATCATATAAAGTCCTGTAATACAGTTCCATACAGCAAGTTTCCGATTTTTGCCAAAGCGTGGCTAAGGTTTAAGTTATCGTGAAATAAAGTGGGCGGAGATTAAAATGGAATAAATAAACAACACAAACAAACAAACGAATGAATGAATGAATAAATAAATTAATTAATTAATAGGAGGCGTTAGACCTCATCACAGCTGTTCGGAAATTTTTATTTATTTATTTAATTTATTTTTTTAAATCTAATCTCTAATTTACGGATAAAACATTAAATCTGCTTAAAAACGTGAAACAACAATGCCATCTGACCAATCAGTGACGCAGGAATTCTTCCTCGAACCTGATTGGTTACATTTTCCCACCCGTGCCATGAAGTGCTCTTTTGATTGGTCACCTTTTTTTTTTTTTTTTTTTTTTTGTCCCCGGAAGTACAGCGAGTTCTTCGGGCTGAACCCTGAAACAGGTTTATGTTGGACACAGAGTGTACTAGATAGGCTCCCTGAATCCTTCTCCTCACCCTTCAGTGCCCTCAGTAGTGCGCACGTAGGGCGCAGGGACGGATTTAGGACTCGACCTTTGATCTCTGCATATAATGGCGGAGGTCAGGCTGCGTTTCGGCTCAGGAGCCGGTAGGATTTTCACATTTTCACAGAATCTCAGGTTGTTTGTGTGTTAAAGCGTGAAGTGAATGTGTTTCAGAGACTTCCGCTTGTAGTGTTGTTCAGTTTGTCTTGGAAGAAAATGCTTGGAGTCTGTTTGTAATGAGCTGCTTAAGGCAGTGTTGAGGTGAAACAGGTATATTGAATGGGTTTCTTGTTCACTGAAGCACATATAAACACTGAGCGATAGCATTATTAAAATTACATTATTTCAGAAAGAAATAGCTGCTACGAAAGTACAGTATATGCAGTTTCTTGTTTTTACCACTAGATGTCGCCATTCGACCTTCCATACCATTAGATAAATATCAATAATGTTGACCATTGTTACCTATTGTATTTTATAATACCTTTCTAAGATTTTATAAATTGCTCTAAATCTTTAATCTGAAACAGTCTAAACATCCTGGCTTTTTTCTCTTTAGTCATTAAAACTGAGGTAAAGCTGCAGAAGTAGGCTTTCAGCGGGTCGATTAAAGGTATAAGTCGTTAATTTCAAAGCATTTTGATGATGATGAGGATGAGGATGAGGTAAACCGATGTTTTTGTGATTACAGGTAGCCTGTGGATGACGACTCCATCTTTTTTCCTCCATCTGGCCACCAGTAAAAACAGGTTTGGAGTTTCTTCTGTGATTCGAGCGATCCACTGTCACAGGGTTTTACCTCACAGGTGTATAAACATATCGAGATCATATAGAACCTCAAGCACCAAGGAAATCCCATTATATAGATCAAAAAGAGCTTATTACGACATTCTGCAGGTTTCTCCGAACGCCACTCAGGCGCAGATCAAGACTGCGTACTATAAACAGTCCTTCATCTACCATCCTGATAAAAACACAGGCAGTGAACACGCCGCGTCACGATTCTCACAAATCAGCGAGGCCTACAACGTGTTGGGGAATAAAACTTTACGCAAGAAATACGACGCTGGGATTCTCGGCGAGGCCGATGTCCAGGGTTTGAGCCGACCGACTGCGACGAAAGACACGACAAGCGGATCTTCAAGCGATGCTACGAGAAACCGTCGCTCTCCAGAGTTCAGCGCTCGATCGGAGAATGTCTTTGATTTCGACGCTTTCTACCGTGCGCACTACGGCGAGCAGCTTCAGCGACAGAAACACATCCGAGCTCGTCTGCAGGAGATCAAGAGGCAGAAAGAAGAGACGCTTCAGGACACGAAACTGGGACGGATGTCAGAAGTAGCTGTAGGCATCATACTAGCTGTAGCGGTGGCCATTTTGTTCAGTTTGAAGTCAACAAAGGGATGATGCATTAATCTGTCTCTGATACGACACGATTTATACATTTATCAGCATCACCGTGACGACTTTATTCTGGACCATATCATAGATAAATATGTATTTACCATCGGAGGACAATAAAGACTTGGTTAAAAACGTACAGCTAAACTTTTTAGACTGTTAAAGCCACTCCTAAGAGAGGGACAGAAGGAATGAAACAAGGAAGAAAGAAATGTTTTAAATAAATAAAAACTAAGAAGGCAGAGTTTGAACTGCAAATGATATAATATATCCTAATTAATCCCTAAATATTTTATTGTGTATAATTAGCATTGAAATGTTAATTTTATTAGTTTTAACTTGAACAGTATCTGGGTTTTGTACAGAGTTTTTACACGTCACTTCCTCTCAGTCACTGCATGCAGCCTCAGTGGACATCTGTAGAGTTATTTCTGTAAATTCTGTTCCACGTTAATGAGTGTTGATGTTTATTGAGTCTGAGAAAGACACTGTACAGAATAAAGCTTTATGAAAGAATCACTACTGGAATATTATCTCTATTCTGTTTAGTAATCACTACGCAAGGATAAAAATGAACCTTTAAGAAACGGTTTGATGAAAAATGATGCCAAGTTAATTACATACAGTATATCTGAATTCCAGACATATACACTAATAATAATAATAATAATAATAATTACAGCTACATCATCATTAACCTTGTATTAATACGGTGTATCTTTGGACATGGATAAATAAAAAAATATTTTTAAAGTACATTATGTGGATTGTGGGTAAATAAATACACTCTGAAGACTAGAAGTTATAACATTTATTTTTCCATCACTTTCCAAATAAATTCAAATTTTTCAGACTAAACTGGTGTTAATTATTGGAATAAATAAAATAAAAGACTTCATAAGTATAAAATAGCGTACACACACACGCACACGCACGATACACTGAAAATACAAAATATATTTACTCCTGTTATCACACCTGGGTGCTAATAAAATGAATATAATAAAAATGAATAATGATACAGTGATTGATTTATTGGATTAAGACTGGAAGACAATAGATTCGTAAATATCGATAATTCACATAAAATCAGATACATAAAAAAATGGAATGGAGTTTTTATTATTATTATTATTAGTATTTACACTTTGCTTTAAAATAAACAAAGAAAGAAAATAAAACACACCAGAAAATGCATTATTAACATTTTAAAATGGAAATTTAACCTGAGATCTGAATCTGACCGCTGTCTGGTATATGGTTTATAAATCATCGCATGTACTGATATGTAAAAAATAAAATGCAAATAATATGTAAATGATGTGTAAATAAGTTGCCAAACAGATCCATAATAATTTTTTTTTAAATAAAATTGGACTCATTTGTAATTAGAGCTTTACACTCATGACTCAAATAAAATACAGAAATAAAATACTCACTTTAATTCGAATGAAAAGGGAGAAAAAATAAAAAATTTAAAATGTTTGTTTATTAAGTGTAATAAATTAATAATATGTGACTTAAATGTACAGCATTAGCAGACATACATACAGTGAGGTATAATTAATGATGAGAAATTAATCCAGTTAAACATTTTGAACACTTTGCTGGTTTTTGTAACTGATCTGTTTATTCAAATAAAGGTTTAAACATCAAAACCTGAGACAGGTAGTGATGAAACGTATTCCTGACGCTGTGGAATAATCCTGAAGAGCATGTCAGTTTTATAAATGTATTTTTAGTAAAGTTATTTTACACCTTGTTCTGGGACAAATGAGAGAATTTTATTTACTGTGCAGGACTTTGTTCGATAAACCTGATGAAATCAAGATTAAACTAAAATAAACTGGGTTTGTAAAATAAGCGTTATTTAATTTATAGAACATAGTGTTAGTAATTCTAACAGGATTGCAGCAAAAGGGTGTGACGATATATCAGTGTAGCACAGGAATTCCCAAACTCGGGGTGGTGAGAACACCGGGCTCGCTCCATTTACACCTGGGACACGAGAGAAACCCACACAGTTACGTTCGTTTATTTTACTAATCAATATTAGAAATATCAGAATACTGAGGATGGACTGTGTGTGCTATCCATCCATCCATCCATCCATCATTGATACCGCTGAAACGTCAGGGTCGTGGGGGGAAGCTGGAGCCAATAGTGTTGTGTCTCAAATCTCATACTTATGCACTATTCTAGAGCGTTATTGAGCACTAACACTAACCGGGTGTCCTGTTACACTCAGTGTTTGAATTTTAAAATCCTCTCATGCTGCCTTCAAACCTACTGAAAGCTGGTTTTACTGCCAGCTTTCTGGATTTTCTAGATGAGTAAATACTTTTGATTGTAAGGTCAGAGTTTTAGATCTGAGACTAATTAAGACTCATGACAACAAACACGACGACGGTGTAAAGTTTTAAGAGACAGATTTGGGGTCAATGAGACAAAAAGTTTGGGAACTCCTGGTGTACCGTGGTGTGACTGGATTCACTGCGAAATGATCACATGGTTAAAGCCATCAGTTTAAAAAACCACAAATGAGAAAATTTAAACGCTTTACAAGTCAAGTAATTTAAAGGGGTTATGATGCGTTATAATGCCTGTATGATTAGTGCACCGAGTAACACGTTCATTAAACTCATTAACAGAACAATAAAGGTGTCGAATGAATTATTAAGTATTAAAAGTACACGTTTCTAACGTTCTAATGCTCTAATGAACTGCCGGCAGTTTGTTCATCTGACAACATGGAAGGTGATTGTTTATCGTCCCTTCATATATATATATATATATATATATATAAATAAAACAATTCCATAAGACTTTAATATTTATGACATACTTGTATAAATGACTACTGCTACATCAACTAATAAAAAGTCTGCTACTATTATTATAATTAAAAATAAAAAGAGAAGAAGGAAAAGGTTAGACTTGTCACAAACACGTATGTATAAAATGAACTGAAAAATGAATCACTCTTATTCACTCGTCCTCTTCACGTCCCCTTCAGCTGCCATAGTAAGGGCCATTTCATTGGGCTTGTTAGCGTATTAGATATTTATTAAGAATATCTAGCGTATTTAAATTTAGCAAATCTAACAGTGAACTAGCGCTTGTCTGAAATCACACAAAGACCGGGTTTAGTTAGCGCTTCGTTTATTTTAAAAACTGTATGTAGGATGTGGAGTTTGATTAAAAAATAAATGAATGAATCTTTCAGTTCTCCTCCTCCTGCATTTAGTGATTTTAAAACAGATTAAAGACGAACGTTTAAACCGTGCGAGTGTTTCCTGCTCGTGCTGCGTACAAACACGTCATAAAGTGCGGCCTGTATCTGACGAGAATGTTAATGCGAAGGGTCTGAGGGTTAAAGTGTTGATTCACGGCTGTGTTTCATTTCACAAATCCACCGAAGTCGCCTGGTTCTAAAGTTTTTTTACTTACTAAAAGTTTTTTTTTAATATTCTATTTTAATATTTTTTGTCATATTATATTCTGGATACGCCCACTGAAGGCTGATGATGGTGTTTATGTGGCTTATATACAGAATAAGGTGTGGAATAAGGTAGTGAATACCCATGATGCATGGTGCAGTGGGGTGTTTGTAGGGATTAGGGATTAGGGAGTAGGGCACTGGGCTAACAATGAATACCTAAAAAAAGGTTTTTAGGCAAAGAAGTCTAAATTTCTAGCATAAAAAATCCAAAGCAGAGTTGCATAGAGCTGACAGCAGAGAGCTTCTGCTTCCTCAAGTGCTTCTTTTTTAGTCCGAGGTCACTTTTTATTCTCTGCACACACACACACACACACACACACACACACACACACACACACACACACA
>JAOTRR010000010.1:13589936-13599936 GCA_028570945.1 Gogo arcuatus | reverse complement strand
TTGAAAACATGACATCAAAAATCAGAATTCGGGGTAAACCTTCAACAGACTCGGCATGTATAAGAGAGACTATGGCAAAAAACATTACACACAAAATCTTTTAGTAAAGTTGTGTGCAAATTTTTGCATAAACCAAAATGAGCTAAAATTGTCTGCCAGATTTACAAGAGGTGTTTCAGAAACACTAATTTTCTTCGTACTCATGCATGCATATGTTGATCACCTGCTGATCACCCGTAAAGCATAAAGCACATTCCTGACACAGCTCATTTGCATGTAGTGACGCCCAAAAGTCCATGAAAAGTAAAGTGCAGACAGCTGGGAGCATGAAATGAGTGATCATGCTGAACTAGCATGAGGATGTGTTTTTCATAGAGACTCTAAAGTTCTTCTATAAGTCGCTCCGGATAAGGGCGTCTGCTAAACGTAAGAAACAAACCATTTAAACTCCACAGTATATTACACATATAAAAGTGCAGTAATTCATGCAGATTATAGGATCTGAAGTCGATCAAGTCGAGGTTTACATTAGTTAGTCTAGACCGTTGACCTCATGGTATTAGTGAGAGGTGATGATGATGATGATGATGATATACCTTCAGCTCTGCAGGCTGCGCAGTCCGGCTGCTCAGAGTCACCAAGGCTCGTGTTTCACACAGAACCTGCTGCAGGCTGCTCTTCACTGCAGCTTCACTCACACACACTGATGCTCCCTACACACACACACACACACACACACACACACAGTCTCAAATATTACCCAAAATAAAAATGTGAATAAATGTGTCTTTACAAGAGCATCAGGCAAACACACACTCACTTAATACATGTGTGTAACTGTGGTTGTGTGTATGTGTGTGTGTGTGTGTGTGTGTGTATGTACATACCTGTGTGTAACTGGGTGTGAGCTGCAGGTGTGTCAGGTCTAGCTGTTGCAGCCCCCATGTAATCTGAACTTCTCCATCTACCTCTGTCATCTGCAGGGCCAGCTGGGTAAACACACACACACACAACGTTATAAATTGCCGTGTTCTTTGGGTTTTGTTAAAATAAGAGGCTGAAGGTGCGTGTCATCAGAGAGAGAGAGAGAGGGGTCAAGTGTTAGGTGAAGAAAAACATGTCACGATAGAAACCCGTTTAATAAGCATGACAGTTCGTGCCCTTCAGCCCTTTAATGCTCTTCAGCCCTTTAGTGCCCTTGAATTCTTAGTGTGTTTAGGAGAAATAATCAGAAACACAGAGACACTTTACACACCATCAGCACTACATCAGCATACTGAGTCAGAAAAACATCCATCACACAGCTCCATCTCATCAGGACCAGAGCCAGAACCTCTGCGAATCCCACTCAACACCTCTAATTACAACCACTAGCTCCCTCAAGAGCAGAACACAGCTGCACAGGAATCAGATGTTTAGGACTAGACACTGTGTTATTGTTATGTCTGAAAATATGACAATGATGAGTACAGTTTTATTACAGCTGCATCACTAATGCGGTTGTAATGTAAATGTCATATAATGGTGTTCGTAATGTTGCTTGTTTGGTTTGGGACACACCCACAGTGAAGTGTTAGTGATGTTGCAGGTGTGGTTTGGGACATGCCAACATTGAAGAGTTTGTGATGGTATTTAAATAATAAGCAAAGCAGGCAGTGAACCAAATACAATAACGAACAGCACTCTGTGTTCCTTACATCAGTGCACTGCAGAATGATTCTAGGGAGTAGGAGGTAGGGATTATGGAATATGGGCTAGGAAGTATGTGAATTACGTGACGTGACTACTGTAACAGAAAATTAATGAGACAGTGAAGAGAACGCAGAGAGACAGATCAGGGTTTTATATGAGGATCAGTCTTAGTTTTAATGAATGAATTTATCTGGGATGATGGTTAACTGGTAATTAATGTGCGTGTGTGTGTGTGTGTGTGTGCGTGCGTGTGTATATATACCTGCAGCTGTAGTGGTGAGATTTTTACGCTGTATCTCAGAGGAGGGTCGGTAGAGCCCGAGTTTGGACAAGCGCTGAGAGAAAACTGCAGTTTGTCTCCAGTCACCTCACACTGCACATCCTAACACACACAAACACACTTCAAATGGAGGAATTCTGCAGAACTACAGATAACCGGTGTGATCTTTAGATTAGCGAGAGACGAGTCTCTGATGCAGCTCTTATGCTATCTCTGGCGGGCGTGGCCTTTACAGCTGCTGTATAACTTACTCATCCCACCGTGCTGTTTTGATTTAAAACATAAAAACTGAAATGCAGGAGGAGGAAAAGGTGTGCGTGTGATCTGTTTAAATTCTGAAGAATGGAGATTAAACCCTGTGAGGAACCAAAGCGTGTGGGCCTTAGCGGAAAAGGAATTTGCTGGAAACAAACATTTGGACAAACATTTGTCGCTTTGTTGCATCACAGCATAAAACCGGAGGAGAAAAACTCATTCTGAACGCCAGTTTATGGAATTGTGGCTTCGGGTCAAGGCCTTACACAGGAAATGACACGGTCACCTGTCAGTTTGTCACTTGTCAGTTTAAACAACATTCTTTCAGTTTCCTCTTTACACGCTCACTGGTGCGCTCTGTAAAGGCATGATAGTCCATTTTTTATTTCTTACTCACAGAAATAACCTAAAAAATATGCAAAACAAGATTTAAAAAATAATGGTTTAAGCCGTGGCCTCGGCACAAACGTATGAAATGGCTGAAAAAATCTGCCTGGAAAACTGACTTCCGGTCTGGGACACTTGTTTTGGGTTTACACAGGAATCCGGGACTATACTCAACAGGCCACTGTAGATCCTGGGGGAGGAGCTTCGTGAATATTGGATGAATATTGGTGGGGATGGGGGGCAGGGTTCATGAGTAAAAAAAAAAAAAAATCCAACTACTTAACCATTATAGGCCTCATCTTACCTAATGGACCTTTAAGGTTCACCGCCTCACTACTGCAGTTCCAGTTCTGAAAGGGTTTGAGTACCTGCTCACAATCAGAACCAAGGAGAACAAATGGTGCTGCTCCTGCTTGGTTGTGCTTATAAAGTGATCATCACTGAAAGAGAACTAGAACCACTGGTTCTCGTGCAGTAAAACAGCGTGATGCGCTGAAACCCCTGACACTGACTGTGTAAAATACACCAAACAGACTTCACACCTTTCGTCCAGGTGATCTGTTAAAGCTGGAGACGTGGTGGATGCTGAGCTCTGACGACTGAACACCATCCTCCTCAAACACCAGCTGGATTGCTCCCTAACAACACACACACACACACACACACACACACACACACACACACACAACAACATACACACACTGTTATAACCTGTTCATTACACAGTGCACAATGAAACACTGTTACATCAGGACACACAGTAAAATCCTCAGTGTTCACGCAGCATGTATCGGGTTTATTATTCTTTTCACTAACACGCCGTGTGTTAAATTACTTCCGGAAGACTTTGTTCAGCGCTGTACTGTAGGTGTTAATTCAACACTATCAGAGTGTTATTGCTCTCTCATTGTGAATGGATTTCACCTTTCCCAGAACTTTCCTTGTTTAGCGTTGTTGATTGTTTTACGACACTGTGAGTCCAATCAAAACCCTAAAAACGCAACAATATTCAGAACTGAATTTCATTTTTTTCTAGAAGAATCCAGACACTCGTTAAACAGTAACACCCACACGGAACAACATGGAGATTATGTAGAAAAATGATACACACCTATTGTGTCACACTTATTTCCAATAAACAACCCAAAATAATAATAATAATAATGATAATAACAACAATAATAATAATGTTTTCATTTAACTCACCCTCATAAGTCATTAACTGCATCGACTCGAGGAAAAAGCTAATGGAAAATCGGAACACTATGACATCAATACTTTTTCCAAAATGTTCTTCCTTTTTTTTTTTTTTTTTTTAGAGCTCGGCTCTAACGCTGCTGCAATGTGCTGAATATCTTTAATTGAGTACAACAGTGTGTTTATTTATAAGATATGTTCAGGTCTTGACATAACTCTACAGAGCAAAATCCCTCATGCTGAATCATACTGGTGAGTGCAAAAGTTTGTACACCCTTAGAACAAAGCAGAAATGGAAAACAAATCTATGACACTGGCAAGACATTTAGAGTGTTGGATTTCACTTGTGTTTGTTAATTATCACCAACATGATTAAATAGTGTGTTAAGATATTAATAGTAAAACAAACAAACAAGTAAATGCAAATTCCACTATATTGTACATGATATAAACATTCTGTAATAACTTGTACGTCCACTTTTTAAGCATTATAACCACATCCTTCCTTTTATATCCTCTGATCATGTCTGGACCTGTGAAAACTATTATTTGTTTGTTTAGATGAGCTGCTGCAGGACGCAGTGTTTGTTTACTGTGTGCAGTCATGTGAGATCCTGACTGTGTCCAATAAACACCACTGTTTTTTAAATTATTATTTCTGAGTACAGTTTAAAACTGATTTACAGACTTGAAGTTAAACTTTAATTCACTTTATATTAGGTTTATTTTTTATGAAACTAGAATGCAGCATGGCTGAAACACTTGGGTGAGTCCTGGTTATAACTTTTTGACATGTATGACACCATGCACGCGCGCGCGCGCACCCACACACCTGTGTACTGCAGCGGTGGTGTTGGTTGAGGGCTCGGATCCAGGCTCTCCTCCACTCCGTCCTCCAGCTCTTCAGCTCCAGCACCCAGCTCAGCAGCCGGTCCGCCTCTTCACACTCCTCCCTTCCGACTCGTGTCCCACTCCCGCTCCGGAAAACACCGAAATATTGCACTAAATAGATGATTAAAGTCACGAGCGAGGCGAGGAACAGCGTCACCAGACACAGCCACTGCAGCGACTCTGACACACCGCCGCTCGCGAGCACCATGGCGCCTCAAACAACTCCCTCAGCTAGCGTTAGCCCGCTAACTCCGCGTTAACATGCCAATAACATCCGAACTCGAGCTGTCAGCACTCTCCGCTTTTCTCTGAGCTCATTAACACCAACGCTGCTTTGTGCTCGTCGGCGCTCATCTCGTCTGTGGTTTCTTTTTTTCTTTCCTTACTAGCCTGCTAGCTAACACATCTGTTCAAAAAGTTACCACATCACTTCCTATACACACAGCGGTGAACGGAATGCCCCTCGCCTCCCCTCCCCTCTCTGACTACCCGCCCGGCTTCCATCAAACCACGCCTTCCTGTGATTGGATTGGCTGTGAGTTCGACTCTTGAGAAATGATCTGATTGGGTGGTGACACCTGACTGCGTCAATCGTGCTGCCCTTTTGGAAAGGGCAACCTTCCAGCTTGCGGCCATTGAACCGTGTTCGACTATTAAGATTTCTTATTAAAAATGATGATGATTATAATAATAATAATAATAAATCTCCACAATATGCAGCAATTTCATCTAAATGACTCACTTTAAAAACAATAAAATGATAAAGTACTAGCAAGTGTAATAAACTAGTGCGAATCCTTGCTGAGGAGGCAGGGCCAGTTTTGCTGCATCATTTGTTCTAGCACAATTTAAGCTGAAATGCTAAATAAATAAAGATTCATATCTAAACACATATATTAATTACGTCTATGTTTATCTATAAGAAATATGTTTCGACAACAGCTATTACATCATCAACCATCAGGGATTGTGAGCTTCTACTTCCATTTTTTTTTTTTTGAGCGTGAACGTTACGCCAGAAATCTTAGAATACTCCACGAATATACCTTCAAATGGAACCTGTGAGCTCGTGATTAAAACATAGGAAGTCGTGTACACAAAGTGCTTGGTGCTCAAGTGGTATCGTCGTGAGAATACCGCTGCTCGGTAAAGGCATCATGGACACCAAAAGACTCCTTGCTAATGATTTAGCAAGCTAACAAGTGGGTAACGTAATGTTACCCGTAAGGCATAAGATGAAGTGGCTGGGAATATCAATATTTTCCTCAGATATTTTTTTACAATAGGCTATCTTAAAGGGGCCGGCTTTCCCTTCCCAGAAGTCTCTGCGCCAAGTAGCAAGTTGCCATTTTCACATCCATGGGTATTCCACTGTTTGAAAAACAATTCGCAGCAATCTGGGTGACACCTTAAGCAATAGATCATAAATTGTACTTTGAAATTGAAGATATTTTGTCAAAGTATGTATATTTAAAATTCTTTCGACCAATCCATTGCATTTTCGTATGGTTATTACATTGTAATGGACCAGAACCAGCCTCGGCTGTCTCACGGGCAGCCACGAAGGAAAGAAAATATCAGGTATATTCCGTTCAAAGCTTACATGTATGACACAAAGGTGAAGAAAATGTTTGAGATGGATTTTGAAGCGATCGCTAACAGTGAATTTGCAGAGGTTTTACTGTACAGAAAGTTAGCAGAGTAGCGGACACATGGGGAAGGGTGAGTCGGCCTCTTTAACTTACCATCCACCAAAAAATATACTTCCATGGCCTTTTTGCCCCACCTTCATGCCAACTACCAGGGCCAAGATCGAGACACACATGGATGTCCATGTAAGAATGTTTTGCATTTCAAAGGTATGTAGGTTGACATATTAAACCTACATATCAGTTCATTTTCAGGTTACAGCAACTCTCTTCAGTCTTTTTGAACAAGCAGAAGACCCAGAAGCATTCAACACAGAGAGGACATGGAGTTGTTTTTGCATGCACGTGATGACCAGCAGGGCCTCCATGTCAATGCCATGTTCAACACATAATGGAAGGATGGGTACTGTGTGTTGTTGTTTTTAATTTGTTAAAATTATTGATGTTAATGCAAAATAATTAACATAACACATTTAATAGAATTATTCATATTTTCTGAGTCAACACTCCACTAACACCTTAACACTTCTACCACAGGTGTGAAGTTAAAATAAAATGATAGATAACAGTATTGTTGCTTCTACTTGCAGTGACCATTAAAGCAAAAAGTTAGCGTTATAAGTTATAATGGCTTATGAATGTGATGTTTTAATATTGCGAATGTAGTAGATAATAAATGGTAAAATTCATCCCGTGACTCATCCTGTCATCTTGGATAACTTCCAGTAAAATCATCACTATAGCTTACACTTGAGTTTATAGTTGACAGTGCCTCCCTTGGTTTCTGCCCCAAATTGTCAAAAGGCAGGTTGCTTCACACACTCAGAATTCAACCTCGAGGATATATTTAACCTCAAGAGCGTGTGTGTTCTTCAGTGCTCACCAAGCAGAAACTCTCTCGCGTGTGGTGGCTGCTTCGTGCATTTGCTGCTTCATTCTATACTCGCAGGTGACATTATTTGCCTCTCTCTGGCTGTGTTCAAAACAGAAAGTTGCTGCCTTGTTGCCTCGCTTCCGTAATAGACAAATGTCTTATAAGGCAAGACTTTTGACTGAAGGCCTTCTAACCTTTTAGGATAGCATTTATGGTAACGTGTGACGTCAGCACTCTGCGTAACTAAACCAAAGAAGTAGCTAGTTGGCTAACAGATGCCTCACAAATCATATCAAACTAATTTAGTTGGTTACAGTTAAGGGGTTATAAGTTAGTATAATGTTTATTTCTTTTCAAAAAATCCTTGGGAACGTTTAAAAAAATCAAAGCAAAAAAAAAAAAAAAAGCCCCAAAACTTATATTTGTATACAAAATCACTTTTCTGGGATGTTTTTTTTTTCTGCCATCTTTTTTTTATTTTTTCTGTTGCTTGAGGGAGCTGCTGCAGAGATTTATGGGTGGAGATACTTAGATAAGGGGGGGCGGCATCATTCTAATGAGCTTGTGATGTAGAAAGAGGAGCAAAATCTTAACAGCCTGTTGAAGCATATGTTTTCTGAAATAGGCAGCCCAAAAGAAACTGACTGGGTTTTCTTAGTTCAGAGTTTGTGGGTTGGTAGGCTCCTGATACCCAAATGTATGTGCACAAGCACTGAAAAAGTGTAAGAGTTTTTCATAATACGTCCCCTTTGGTGTTTTTTATTATTATTATTTTTTAATTTTGCACTGGAGCTAATGTAGTTAACAAGTAACAGAAGCATATGGCCTCCAGTTTAGCATGGAGAACTAAATCCTCCCACATTAGAGTCAGGTACGGGGCGTGGCCTAAAGTCTGACGCACATGGTTTGATTAGAAGATTCATTTTAATAATGCCATAGTATTTTTTTCTCTGTACTGATTTAGATGGTTGGTTTCATTAAGAGCTGCATGTCTGTCATGAGGAGTCTGTCTGAGTCGCAGTCGTCCAGAGAGAGACGCCACGTCACTTCGACTTCCTCTAAGACTCTCCAGCGCTGTCCATCTCTCCTGGACTTCCTCAGACCGTGAGTCACGTGTACATCAACCATGCGCCTGTCATCTGTTACTAATCTAAAGACTAGTGACTGTAACTCAGATATTAAACCTTACATACAGTATAATGTGACGTAGGTTTTTAGGGTTAGAGTTAGTGTGTTTAGAAGGACTTGTATTTGTATTAAAAGAAGGATTTAGGGTCCTCAAACTGTCCTTTCATCAACCAGTGAGAAAATAGTGTTTGAAGGATGTTCAAAAAAAATTTTGTCAGCATGTGAAGGCAGCATTACTATCAGCTGTAATAAATTCAGAATTTAAGGGTCACTACATTATTCTTCACTTGGCATTTCGCAGGCTGAAACTCCTGTGAATGGATGTGCGGAAAGGTGAACATCACCGCCACTTTGATTTGTTCTAGATGCAAAAAGCTCCTCGTACCTGATTAAAAAATGACATCAGTCAGCTTTTAATAGCACCCTTAGCAACATTCGTAAATCTAACTCGCTATGTTTCCTGATTTAGTGTCACTAAAAGGAAAAAGAAATATTCTCTTATCCCTGTGTTGTTGTTGTTGTTGTTGTTTCACAGCTGTGTGTGAGATGCCTGGGATGTCTGTAGGTGCTCTCACCTCCATGCCCTTCGAGTTATTACAGGTTGACAATGAAGCTCACTCATTCCCATGTGGATCCTTCACCAAAATGACCAAGTACCAGCACTTCCTGTTCATTTATGATTAATTTCTGTCATCTGAAGACAGAAGTATAAAGAAGTACAAAGAGAGTAAATGAATAAGGTAAATGAATACACCAAGAATAGCACAATAAATGATTAATGCAACTAATACGTTAGAATGAAATATTTTTACGTGTTTATTTTTAGTGTCCAGAGTGAAGGTGCTTGAATACATTAACACATCTGCTTTAAAAGACACGGTTCTAAAGACTGATGTTGTTCCCGTCCTCAGCTACAGTTGGAGAGGAAGCCGTGTTACAGTGAAGGAGCTGCAGATTGACCACCCACTCTAACGCGGCTACCACGGCCTGCTTGTCACCGAGCTCGGGTTCTACTGGTAAATACTCACAAAAACCCCAACAGACACTCCGTACTTCTCCTACTGCATCCTGCTGCATTATGAGTAATGACTCACTGACTTCTTTTCCTGGCAAAAGTGACGATGGTTCAACATTTCCACTGAAACACTGTACCATAAAATATCAGAGAGAGCTGAAGCAGTGAGACAGTGTATCCCGAGTTGAACCCTTTCAGTCCTTTCAAAGTCAAAAGCAGACCTGGATTGAATTTTAAGTCAAAGTGGAACAAGATTAAAAATGATTTTTTTTATATTGAGCAGGGTATTAAAATACAAATGGCATGTGTTGGTGTAAAATTGAAAAACATTATTGATGTGTGTGTGTGTGTGTGTTGTAGTTGGCTGTTCCACTCCTGCCTTCTGCAGCTGATGGCAGTGAGCTCCTCAAATGAAAAACTGAGTTTAAATGCTTTAAAGATGCTTTGCCAGGCCTTTACTGCAGCCGCCTTCAGTTACTGCTTGTTCGTGGGCCTTTCTGCCTTCACTTTTGTCTTCAGTAAGTGAAAAGCATGCTCAACTGGGTTGACTGGCTCGGCCATTTAAGAACATTCCATTCCATCCTATCAGTTTTGCAGCATTTGACTGAATCTGAGCAGAAAGTATAGCTCTA
>JAOTRR010000010.1:13553954-13570184 GCA_028570945.1 Gogo arcuatus | reverse complement strand
GTGAGAGAGAGAGAGAGAGAGAGAGAGAGAGAGAGAGAGAGAGAGAGAGACCTGTATAGACAGAGCTGTGACTGATGAACAGAGGGAATCTCTTGCTTCCTGTTCTTCCTGTGTGAGTGGAGGAACCTGCAACAGAAACATTACACTAATCTGTTATTTCTGTGAGAAACTCAGGTTCTACTGCTGGTTTAAATCCCGTATCAGGTGTACATTAGTGATGTGTTACCTGCATGTCTGTGGTGTTCTGCAGCTCCTCCACCAGCTTCACCGTGGTGTTCAGGTGAGATCTGATCAAATCCATCGAGTGTTTCTGCTCAGTGGCGATCTCCTCCATCTGAGCACACAGAGCGGCGTGACGAGCCTTAATGGCTGCCAGACTCTCTAGCAGCTGAACAGGGTTCCCCTAGCACACACACACACACACTTAAGATCATATCTGTCACTTATGGAAGTCCAGAAGAGCCATGAGTTATTGATATTTTTCTGTGCCGTCATCTTGACATCACAGGGTATTTTTTCCCCGAGATTGCAGCTTATTTTCTCATGATGCTGAAACGCACGATTAACTGGAACTGCTGTACATCATGGATGAGCTCATCCGTGTTGACTGTAATCAGTGACTGAAACAAGAGGAAACAGCTGTATGTTTGTCAGCACCAGATCATTTCCAAATTAGTGTGCGTCACTTGAGAAGGCGAGTCGGAAACCCGCAACTTTACTGCCATGGGTACGATGGTGATCCTGCCTGAGGGACTGGGACGTCTCCATGGTTATCACATGACATTTCAGAGATGATGAGAG
The DNA here is from genome assembly GCA_028570945.1 of Gogo arcuatus. Classification (NCBI taxonomy): domain Eukaryota; kingdom Metazoa; phylum Chordata; class Actinopteri; order Siluriformes; family Anchariidae; genus Gogo; species Gogo arcuatus. The sequence continues at coordinate 13,569,383 of JAOTRR010000010.1, read as the reverse complement.
AAATAAGTTTTAAGATAACAGTACAGAAGAATTAAATAACTTGTGGCCTGGATTTCTACAGTTATCTTTTATAAACAGCACCACCTGTAATTTACAATCAAATATTTTTATATTAAAATCATTACATTTTATCAGTCTGCCATAATTTCAGTATATTATTTTTATAATATAATTTTTGCTTATTTCCCCACCACAAAGTTAATGAAAATGTGAGCAAACATTTTTAAATCATTATTATTAAAAGAGTCAGACCTCAGCAGTGCCGTTCTGTCGAGCGCTCGACATGAAATCGAACTTCAGCCGCTTCTCCACGTACTCGATATCTGCCTCGGCCTTCTGGAACTACAACAACAACAACAACGTGTGGGTTAAATCAAACAAAATATATCAACAACAATTATTCAGAAAACATCAAAAACTCATTTCTGAGTTAGAAACTGCACTTCAGCAAGGAAGTAACAGCTCAAACAAACAAACAAACAAATAAATAAAATCATATTAAAAATAAAAAAGGGTTAAAGAGCAAATATTTCAGATAATTCCTTTAGAATTAAATAAAAGTAATAAAATAGACCTAATAAAAGCCAATTACATTATTAGACAATATTAAGTTATTTATAATTTCACTAACAGTTAAAATATAATAAATATTATAAACAAATGAATAATATATGAAATATTAATAGAATATTATATAAAATAAATCAACATAAATGTAAATAATAAATAGTTTTACTAAAATACTACAAAAAAACAACAAAGAGTAATCCCCATGGAATAATAATAATAATAATAGTTTAAATCAATAATAATGTGGCACAGTAAGTCTATGAATACATCTAAAAACCAGCAAAAAAAAATATAAGTACACTGAATTTTAAAACTAAATAAAAAGTAACACAAATAAATAAATAATCAATCAATCTCCAGTCTCAGTACTCAAGTGGAGTTTAACCCAAAACCTGAAACCCTATAAGCAATATTGCACTACTCTGAACACAGCGCACAGCAGAGACAATACTGATAGGGTCTCAGGAATCAGGAACACACACAGATGTGCTCCAGCTGCGCACAGATGCTTTGACAATACTATTGCACTGCTCGCTGTGTGGTACAGTAGTGCAATGACGTCAGAGCTCCTGTAAACAGCACCGGTGTCGGGGAAGAGGAGGAGGAGGAGGAGGAGGAGGAGGAGTGTGTTTGAGATCTCGGAGAGAAAAACCCAGCCAATGCCCTTTTAACATTGCACTGCTCTCAGAACCACGGCACCAGTAGTACAACATAAAAGGGGCACTGGACGGACAGAGGGATGGATGGATGAATGGATGGACAGATGTTGGTTCTCCTTCTGCATGATGAATGTTAGAGTTAGATTAGAGACCTGCAAGACAAACAGTCACATCACACACCACGGCCCTGTCTCAATACCACTTCAACACGTTCCACTGCTTATCTAAAGAACTTAACTGGAGCTGATAAAGTGACGGAATAACCCTAACCCCCATACAGCCCTCACACAGGCCATTCAGTCACTTTATCAAGAAAAGGAATCAAGCTCCTCCACATCTTGTGCTCTCATTTAACCAGAAATGACTTCATTAATAGCTCTCTCTCCTCATTCTCCTTCACTACAGGACTGATACCAAGTCTCACATCAGCGCATGCCTAATCCTGAGCTCACAGCTGATTTATTTACATATTCACACTTCCATCACTGCGATCTATAAATGGACATGATCCAGCAAAGTAGAACTGAATTGATTTCTTTTTTCTCCTGCATCAAGGCTTAACACACGAGGTTTTGTCTATTCTGTTCAGATACCTGGACAGATACAGTGTGAATAATTTCAGGCAGTTCACACAGTGAGCTCAGTGTTTCAGTGCACACACGTGTGGCTGGAAATTCGGGGAAAAAACTTGCACTCCTCTCCACCAGTGTGTGCATTAAAGCCAGACCTGCTGCATTATCAGCCCTTTACAGCACCTGTGTGTGTGTGTGTGTGTGTGTGTGTCCTTTCCTGTACATTATGCTATCTCACACTGTTAACAGTATTGCACTGTGTTACATAACAGGAATTGTGATTTATCTTTTAACTCTTACTTTAATGCAAACTTTATCTTTATGCTACACATTGCACTGACATGCTACGTGTGTGTATATGTTTTCACAGGGACTGTAATGAAATAAATTTTAATTTAATATTCTGAAACTCAGACGTCAAAGGTCATGGACGTGGAGCGTGCGCGCGGACCTTCGTAAGCATGTGAGCGCGCATTCCCGGGCACGCGGGCACGGCCTCCTCGCGAGCGCGCATCATATACTCTCATACTCGTTGTCCGGCGCGTAACAGCAAGATGTGCACTTTTACTGTCTGTGAGCCACAGTTTTCACCTTTTACTCACTATAACAGCATTAAGTGAGAGAACTGGTTGGATTAAAGTGTTAGAAAATGTGTTACTTAAAAATAAGAGCTTGATCGATGTGTTTGGGGGAATTTTCTCGCCTCAGAGCGAGCGCGCGCGCGGTTAGCCAGCGTCTAGCTGAGGCAATGGACAAAATTTAGCGTTGGACCATATGTATACGTGTGTGTGTGTGTGTATGTATATGTATATATATATATATATATATATATACACATATACGTTAAACATAAATGACGTTGAACGATAAGATCACGCTGGTGGTTTATATCGGAATATCTTATTAAAGAGTAGGGTTGAAAATTTAAAAAAAAACAAAACAAAACAAAAAAAAACAACCACAGAGCTTACCATCGCCTCCAGCTTATCAACTGCTGTCTCCATGTTGAATAGTTTACATTCCTGAAGCAGCCCCGGAAATACGGCGCGAGGAGCGTGTGTAACGCGTCTTCCTATTGGCTGAGCCGTTGCGAATAGTGACAGCTGATTGGTCAGTGAGGAGAAGCCGCAGCGAGAGAAAGGCGGAGTTTCATAAAATGGCTTTCGAAATATCGGGCGAATCCCAAATCATCTCCTGACTCCCTACATCAGTGCACTACATAGTGAGTACACTAACGACGTTTTTGCGCACTAAATAGTGCACTACATGTTTAATAGGACGTTAATCAGTATTCGACCACTGGTTGGATAGAAGTCACAGCGATTGGACAGTACATTTCAAAAGTGTGGACGAGTTTTGTGGCAAATAAAAATATTATTATTTCCGATTTTGTTCTACTTTCAAGTAGAAATCTTGTATGACACTACAGGTAATACGATTTTTATAATAGAGTTGTTTTAAAACTTGGCAGGCACATTTTAATGACTACTCGGAACCAGCAAGCATTTAAAAATATTTTTTTGCAATATAGAAATCAGAGCAGTTATATTATTGTTATATTGTTGTCACGAGAATAACAAATGTGCCTTCTCTCTTTACATTTTTATCGTCCGCTCCCCGGTATCTTATAATATGAATGAAGATGTTTGGTTGAACTCACTTAGTGATCGGCTGAATTAGTGAAAACCGGCGAAATAAACAATTTTCTCTCTTTTTTCTTTTTAGATTGTTTTGGTTTATAACAGATGTGTGAATTACATCTACTTAGTGATATGAAGTGTGATTTTAAAATGTTTTTAAATAAATAGACACTAAATTCTGTCAAACAACTTACCTTCTTTAAAATATCAGAGAGGTAAAATGTCTTTCAGTTTTCAACATTTATTAATTCTTCTCCCGTCTTATTTAGAGTTTACGTAAACTCAATGAAGGAATTCCAGTGACCAATCGTGTATCACCTGGACAAACGTTGAACCAATCGTCAGCGAGTGCTCGCAAGAAATTATGATTGACACGCCTTTGGACCAATCAGATGCCGCGTTTCCTGCTTTTTTCCGTGACTATGGGTTCGGTTGCGCCGCGGTTTCCTTCTTGACCCGGCTGGAGGACGTTGGAGTCACAGTGAGTCAAGAGCGGCTCTGAGGATCCATTTCATTTTTTATATAAATACACACGTAAGAAGAACACAACAGCCATGTTTTCACGAATCGCCAGACCATCCGCCAGCCTCGCCCGCTATTTATCCACAACTTCTCAGGTAAAAAATAAAAACAAAAACCGCTCATTTACCCGAAATCGTGAGGAAGGGATGAGGCGCGTGCTTAGCTATGAACGTCACCTCTGTGGTAGTGATGGTGGTGAGAGTTAGCTGTGTGGCTAACGGTCTATAAAATAATAACGTTAGCTGGTTAAATCTTCGGATTTAGTTCTTATCCAGCTCATATGTAGTAGTTTTTTTAAACTGTAAACTCTAAAAAGCACTATTCTGATAGACTGGTATTTAGTTGTTAGCTGTAAGTCAAGTCGCGGCCATTAGCATGCTATGCTAGCTTGACATTTCCTCAGCTGTGGCTATGCTGCAGGTCTGAAAGGTTAAAGCAGCATCTTTATATCTGTGACTTTATAGCTAAATAAACTTCACACAGGAGATTGCACCAAGCAGGAATTAATAAACCTAATCTACATGTTAATTATAATTTAATTTTAAAAAAAGTTCATTTTGGAGAGTTCATTCTTGTTCACTTCTTATTAAACCTCCAAAAGTAGGAAATTTAAAGTTGCACCTCCTGCAAATAATTTTCTTTAATTATTTTTGACACTGACTTTACAAAAATGTTTGAATGAATCTGATATTAGAAATTCATCTGCTTTACCTTAGTTCAACTTTATAAATTACTGGGGGGGGCTGCATAAATGCAAAAAAAAAAGTATAGTAAAGGTTTTTTTAATTTGGCTTCTTATTAAGGTGTTGATGGCATACTGAAAGAAGGTTTATTATCATAAATAAATTTGGTGCAGACTCTGGAGTCGAGTTTATATTGTATATCTGCTTAAAGACAGAATGATAAATTACTGTATTTCAGTACAGTTTCTAGCTACAGACTTCCATAAGACATGAAATTCCTCAGAACATCCAGGATATAGTGCAAAGGTTTAATTATTTGTTTAGAAAAATTGTTGCTTAACATTTCTCCATATATAATTCACTGCATGTATTTATCGGATAATATTTTACAATCGTCTTCATCAACAATCAGTATTAGATGATCTCACAGTAACCCTGTTCAGGTCGTACAGGGATTAATCCGACTCGCAGGCACACGCTCGGGCTCTAAAGGTTAAAGCTCAAAAATATGGCACTGTGTGGTTTCTGTTTGCAGTGCACTGAAAGAGACGGAGATGAGTTCAAAACAGATGCAGGATAATATCTTCCAGTTTAATTGCTTGTCTGAATGATGGAGATATTTTTATTATCTCTGTAGAATAATGCGAAGGTGGCGGTGTTGGGAGCGTCAGGTGGAATCGGACAGCCGCTCTCCCTCCTGCTGAAGAACAGTCCTCTGGTGAGTGAGCTGTCTCTGTACGATATCGCTCACACACCCGGAGTCGCCGCAGACCTCGGCCACATCGAGACCAGAGCCAAGGTCACGGGTACAGAAAACATTCTGATTTGTTCATTCAGCATCAGCACTAAGGATTCTGACTCCTCTGTAGTTAGTGAACTTAAATATTTATTCAGAATTCACCACAAAAACTAATTTAATGTGACTTATTTTGTAAGTGTATTATAGACTAATGAGGTGTTTATTTTCTGTGTGTGTGTGTGTGTGTGTGTGTGTGTGTGTGTGTGTAGGTTATATTGGAGCAGATCAGCTGAGTGCGGCTCTGAAAGGATGTGAAGTGGTGGTTATTCCTGCTGGAGTTCCCCGTAAACCTGGTATGTGTCTGTGTGTGTGTTTTTATAGTTTAAATTCTCCTGATGGAATTGTGTGTGTTGATGTATTTCCATTTAAATCAGGAAGTCAGGGCAGTTGTTGTGAAGCTGGACTTGTTTCCATTACGACCGATTCTGCTGAAGATACACTAGTAATAAATAAATAAATAACACACTTTGGTTATATAGCAAGCTAACTGCGTTTATTGTTCGCTCCTAACGAGGATGGCGTCCTAAACAATTAAGCGCCTGTCTGTTTTTGGAACATGTACACTGTGTGCACTGTATTTGAGTGTTTGTAGGCTTTAGAGCATTTAATTGGAGGCAGTTTGTCATGTACCAGATGCAGTTTCAAAATAATTATTTTTTCTTTTCTTTCTTTTTTTTTTATAACTATCTATTAAGAATGTTTGCATAGTTAGCTATACTGGTGTAATACCAAAAGCACTGCTTGTGAGCCTTGGCTTGTTTCCATGACAACCAACTAATCAAACTATATTGGTTTCATTGTCACTTTAAAAGTGTTCTAAAACTGTTATTTCTATTTCTTCTTGCTGCTTCTATTCAGTATGTCTGTATTCCTTTTCACCTTTTTCCCCCCTCAGTTCCTCTTCCTGTTTGTGTTTTGCAGTTTTGTGCATGTATATGAATAAACAGTGCTCTGTACACCTGGATTTACACCACATTACTTTTTAAGTTAGTTCTGCTCTGTTAATACTTTGTGTGTGTGTGTGTTGTTTCACAGGGATGACGCGTGATGATCTGTTTAACACAAACGCCACCATCGTGGCCACTCTGGCTGATGCATGTGCCCGTAACTGCCCCGAGGCTATGATCTGCATCATCGCTAATCCTGTGAGGAACCTTTTATTTATTTATCCTGGCACTTAATATTAGTCCTCTTGCCTCCTGCTGTAGTGAGAGAGTGCTCCACAAGGGGGCACAAACACTACAGCACAGTGCAGGGAATGCAGGGACAGAGCCAGCAGGAATAAACACTCAAAATAATAAATCGAGAACGATCATGTAGACGGAGTTAAGAAGTATATCGTGTGTGTGTGTGTGTGTGTGTGTGTGTGTGTGTAAAATCAGTAGGGATATTGTCGAATAATATGCAAAATAAAGTCAGGAGTAGTGACACAGGTGGAGGGGGTGTGGCAAGTGGATTTTTAATGTGTAATCTATCATTTTGGGGGAATATAGTTACATTAAAAAGTGTGTGTGTGTACACTTCCCATTGCTGTAGAGGTGTTTAAACAGAGGTGTTATTTTTCAGGTGAACTCCACCATCCCCATCACTGCAGAGGTGCTGAAGAAGCACGGCGTTTTCAACCCTAACAGAGTGTTTGGAGTCACCACACTAGACATCGTCAGAGCAAACACCTTCGTCGCTGAGCTCAAAGTCAGTCACGTGTCAAAGTGATGAGGAGCACTCGCCACCAACCTGAACAACTTCCTTATTAATGAGCTGCTTTCTCACATCCACAAACTGTAACACACACACAACCTATCACTCACTCACTCACTCACAACCTCTCACTCACTCACTCACTCACTCACTCACTCACTCACTCACTCACAACCTCTCACTCACTCACTCACAACCTATCACTCACTCACTCACTCACTCACTCACAATCTATCACTCACTCACTCTCTCTCTCACACACTCACTCACACACACTCACACACAACCTATCACTTACTCACTCACTCACTCACTCACTTACTCACTCACAACCTATCACTCACTTACTCACAATCTATCACTCACTCTCTCACACACACACACAACCTATCACTCACTCACTTACTCACTCACTCACTCACAATCTATCACTCTCTCTCTCTCACACACTCACTCACACACACTCACACACAACCTATCACTTACTCACTCACTCACTCACTCACTTACTCACTCACAACCTATCACTCACTTACTCACAATCTATCACTCACTCTCTCACACACACACACAACCTATCACTCACTCACTTACTCACTCACTCACACACAACCTATCACTCACTTACTTACTCACAACCTATCACTCACTCACTCACAATCTATCACTCACTCTCTCACACACACACTCACTCACACTCACACACAATCTATCACTCTCACACACACAATCTATCACTCACTCTCTGTCTCACACACACACACACACACACTCACTGTTGCTATACAGATCTTTGCTCATATTACAGTCCTGTGTTTTGTCCTTTTGTCTTTTAGGTGTAGTTTTTAAATCTGATCTTTTATACTGCTGAATTTTATGATTACTGTGTTTAAGATGTTGTTTTTTTTTTGTTTTTTTTTTAAACATTTATTGCTGATCATCTGCGTTTGTCTGCAGGGTCTCGATCCAGCTCGTGTCAACGTGCCCGTTATTGGAGGTCACGCCGGAAAAACCATCATCCCTCTGATTTCACAGGTAATTTTTTTTTAAAAAAGGGCAAAGCCTAGCAACCAGCTGAGTTTCCTTGGCAACCTACTACCTACAATCTAGCAACCACCTGGGATCATATTGAAAGACCATAGCAACCACTTAGCAGCACCCTAGTAACCATCTGATTATGATAGAAACCACTTAGCAACCAGCTGAGTTTCCTTAGCAACCCACTATCTACAATCTAACTAATACCATAGCAACCACTGGAGACCCCATAACACCCACCTACCAACACCCTAGCAACCAAAATTGTTTGCATAGCAACGGCCTAGGAACACCCTAGCGACCAACTGGAATATGCTAGCAACGATGTAATGTTTACGTTTTAACGCTTTAATGTAGCTTTCTTAGCTTAGCAGTTAATGATTAACTGTTCATAGCAACCAAGTAGCAACCAACTGTGTTAGCATAGCAACCACCTGGCAACACCTTGGAATATCATAGCAGTGTTTTAACACTAACCTTGACATTTTATAAATGTTCAGTTTTTTTTCATTTTTATACACTTAACTGTTACATTTTAAAATCAGTGATGACAAAGCACCGTACTATCGTTGTACTCTTTTAGCACATTTAGCGGATTCCATCAAGCCAACATTACAGTATGTTTATGAACTTTCACCTTCTAGTTTTATGTGATTTTAATGTGATTTTATTTTGCTTTTTTGAAACTGCTTCTTGTGTGGAGAGAAACGTGATTTAAAACTGAATGTTTGTTTTTATGATTTTTAAAAAAAAATAATATATAATATAATTTTTTAATATTTCCGGTTTGTTTTCTGTAATATTAGCTGTATGAAGATGCACTCTCAGACGTGTGTTTAATGAAGTAAAAGTGTGAAACACCACATGATCAGGCTCGCCGGTCATGTTGACGGTGTGTTGGTGTTTATCTCAGTGTGTTAATTAGATGAACTGATGAGTATTGTGTTTGTTGCTGTAGTGCACTCCAAAGGTGGAGTTTCCTGCTGATCAGCTTTCGGCTCTGACAGAGAGAATTCAGGAGGCAGGAACTGAGGTGGTGAAGGCCAAAGCTGGAGCAGGTACAGATTCATTCATTTACTTTCATTTATTTCAATCTGTACAGATACAGCACTGTGACCTGTGTCTCGTAACATTCTATTTTAAAATAACACTCCACGTTATCCAGAGACAAAAAACAGACTTTTTTGTATATAATTTTTTCTATTCAAGGTATTTTATTTGCCTTTTTAAAACTGAGTGAAATGTAAATCAGTGTTCAGATCTGAGTTTTATCTTTCTGAAACTGAAGGTAGTTCTGACTGTTTTGCTATAGATTTTTATACCACCTTAATGTTTTACCTCGTGTTTTATCTTCGTTTTCAGCAGAACTTCAGCTTTTAAAACTCATTTTTTAACTTTAAGATACTGCATTGCTGTAACAGAATCACATATGAAAAATGATATTTTTATTGAATAAATGAGGAAAACACCTTGAACAAACTGGGGTTTTGTTGTGTCCTAAAGTAAGAGGCGCACAAGAAGTAAATAATCTTGTATAATTTTTAGAACGAGACATCTCCACTTCCATGAAGGATACAGACATGATCTCGATATCGTGTGAAGGCGCAGCTTCTGTTCTTTCACGATTGTTTCTTGCTGCAACCATCTCGGAGTTATTCATGAGAATACGACATGACTGACTGGGACACGGGAGCAGTCCGATAATACCAAAAGGTTAATAAGATTTTTGTGTATGTTTCAGGTTCTGCCACTCTGTCAATGGCTTACGCTGGAGCTCGCTTCACGTTCTCTCTCCTTGACGCCATGAACGGGAAAGAGGGAGTGGTGGAGTGTGCGTTTGTGCGATCAGAGGAGACAGAGTGTAAATACTTCTCCACACCTCTGCTGCTTGGGGTATGACACACACGTGTACGCACACACACCTGATCCTCACGGGAGAGAGAGAGAGATGTAATTAAACTCTTTTTTTTTTTTTTTTTTCTGTTTGTTTCAGAAAAACGGTATTGAGAAGAACCTGGGGCTGGGCAAACTCTCTGCGTTCGAGGAGAAGCTCATATCTGAAGCTCTGGCTGAACTCAAGGGTTCCATCAAGAAAGGAGAAGATTTCGTGGCCAACATGAAGCTGTGAGCATCCAACACAAAACTGTGCACCAAACCTCCCTTATTTATAAAAATCAACTCTAAATTTCCGACATGGCCTCTGGGATTTTCATCCTGATGGAAGAGCTGAGACTTGATCCAAAACTCTCTCTCATTAAACAGTCTGCTTCACCAACTTCACACACACGTGTTTGTTTTTTACATTTGTGTCTCTGTGCAGATGCTGATCATGATGTGCTGTGTGTAAACATGTCCTTATTGACCTGGTCTAAATGAAATAAAATGTTCAGAGAAATAGAAAACTGCTCTGTGCAGTGCAGTAAAACTCCTCTCTCTCACTCACTCACACACACACACACCTCCCTGCTTTAGTGTAAGTGCAGTAAAAAAAAAAAGTCATGTTGAATAATAAAGAGAACATTGTGTTCTGAACATGGTGCTCTGCTGCTGGTTTTTTACCATCAATAAGAACTAAATGTTTTTAACACACCTTTGCCCTTTTGTTCTATTTACTGAACTACACTACGGCCTGATCTCAGATCAGATTTATCACCCCCTGAGATGAGACCGATGGATGATGTCCTGTTCAGAGAGTTACAGCCTGAAATTCAGGCTCTTTTCTGTGAGTCAGATGAATCGACTCATCTCGCCACTAAGAGCCGACTCTCAGGTCTCAAATGACTCACTGCCAGTTTAATTCTTGTGCCGAACGACTCAGATTACACTGAACGGCATCACAGAATCATGAATACAGAACATTGATAAAAGATGTTTTCAGGAGCTCTTGGTCTTGTTCTTATTTTAAAAACAAATGGCTCTTCACAAATAGGAGTCAGCTCCCGGTCGGTTCACCAAAAAAGAGCCGGCGGTTCAGAGAGTCGACTCGTGCGCAAACGACACAGCAGGAGTCCACTGTTCCTGGGATCCGACGCCACAGTGACCAGGGTAAAGTGCTTACTGAAGAATGAATGAATTTAAATAAACAATTCTTATTTCACGACAGGGAGTCATGACCCTTCAGTTAAATTAAAGAAGTGAAATCTATAACATAATCACAGGCAACTTGTACAAATGAATTAAAGCGCAGAAGGAAAAAGCTCGTCTCTGATTGGTTAGTCAGTCCTCTAACTATTTTTATGAATTGATGCATTTTAATAAAAATCCCCAAATCACGTCATGTCCATTACATCCGGTCTGAAAAGTTTCAAACTGTTTCTTTTCCAGAAGATTGGTTCCCAGCCGTTTTTGAGTAGAATATTGAAGAGTTTTAAAAAAAAAAAAGTCACGTGATTAAATTGTTGCTCTCTAATTGGTCAGATACAGTAAATTGTCCACAAGAGGGCGCTGATGCAGTCATGTAGCTCCGAATCGTTTGCTTCATGGAGAGAGACAACAGAACGTTTTATTAAGTTTGTCAGTCGGGTCGCGCGCACACTGGTGACCGGAAATCCGATTAGTCACGTGGTGGCGTTCCGATGGGCTCGAGCAGGGATCTGGGCTAGCAATTAAGCTGCATTTCCGGCGTGTCTTGTGTCGGGTTTGAAGTGCGCCGGTTTGACTATGCCTGCTTTACCGGAGGAGCGGGCGCGCGTGCTGGCGGTGGTGCGCGCGCTGAAAGCGGTCGGTGTGCGCGTGAGGAACTGGAAGAGTTTCCTGCATGGAGAGAAAACACCTGAGCAGGTAGAATACACACACACACACACACACACACACAGTGCAGGGACCTTATTTGGGATCAGCTGATTGTGAGAAGGGCCTGTGCACGAGGCTGTAGTGAATAAACAGAAGGGACTGATGGTTGGGGAGGTGAATAGAAATACCACCATTTACAAATCTGAGGAGGAAACTTGTTTTTGGGGTGTATGGGGTCACAGCAGAGGTGTGTGTGTGTGTGTGTGTGTTGGATGTTTTACAAATGAAAATGGATCTTTATGCCTGTCGCAGCTCTAATCCTGACAACAGAAATGTTTAAACACACAGCATGTGCATGAAGCAGATAGACAGAGCAGGTTCTCGATCCGCACCACTGACCTTTGACCCTTCTGTCGTAGGAGACTCCGCAGCAACTCTTTGCTTTTGGTCGAGATCTGCAGCTCCTCCCTCAGCGTCACGTGGCTGAAGCGGACGGCTCCGTGCCGCTGTACGTTCCCTCTTTTATTTTTTTAATAATGTGAGGTGTGTGCCTCATTTTTGCATGTTGATTGTTTTGCGTTTGTTTTCCAGGTTCTTGGTGGAGGTGTGTGAGTATTTATCTCAGCACATGCACACGGAGGGGATTTTCAGGAAGACCGGTTCTCTCGGCCGCATCCGAGCTCTCAGAGTAAGAAACGCTGCGCACACACCACATTCCTTCACGAAATAAACACTGACTAGAGTTTCAGTCTAAATTCTGTCAGTAAAAATAAGTTTAAACGCAGTTTGCACACACCTGAGTGAGTGAATGTTTTTCATGAACTTAAAGACATTTTGATTTAAAGCAGCTTTAACAGCAGACTTTCATCCTGTTTCCATCTTTGGAGCAGAACTTTAGCTGGTCCTGAGTGAAGGACATGCAGAGCGTCGCTGAGTGTGTTAGCTAACCAGAACTCTTTTTATTTTTATTTTTTTATTTTTTGCGTTGACATTAGGAAAGTCTTGTGTTTTCCTCCAGGCAGATGTTATTTGTGATCAGTTTGATTTTACGTGTGAGACTTGCACTATTGGTCCAGAGTGTGAAGGAAAACCAGCCAATTGTTGTCTTCCCTCCTGTGGTCTCGTAGACGAACCTGGAGAAGGGTGAGCGGATCTTCCTGCCTCCCCATGATGCTTTGCTGCAGCCATGTGACGTGGCGTCGGTGCTGAAACAGTTCCTGCGTGAGCTTCCTGAGCCGCTGATCGCAGGTGAGCTGCAGGTGGCAGTGTGCCACGCCCAGACTCTGGAGGCGGGTGCGAGTGAGAGAGCTACGCTGCTGCTCGCGTCCCTGCTCCCTCCGGTACACATTCGCACCCTGCGCTACGTCTGCAGCTTCCTCAGGCGCGTCGCACACAGGTACGATCCTGCAGCTTGTGTATTTATATTTTTATCGTATTCATAATAGATAATGCAGTCTGGTTCCGTGTGTGTGTGTGTGTGTGTGTGTGTGTGCGTGTGTGTGCGTGCGCGTGCACACACAGGTGTGATGAAAACAGGATGGAGGTGAGCAGTTTAGCTCTGGTCATGGCTCCTAACCTGCTGCCGTGTTCGCCTCAGACGTGTCGCCTCACCGTCCTCACAGAGAAACAGCTCGAGCAGCAAGCAGCAGTCATCAGAACCCTGATCTTACACGCTGAGCGCATCGGTTAAACCTCCAGCTCATGATTAAATCTGCTGTTTACTTGACAGGTTAACACTTCAACAGGTGTTTAATTAATGTACAGCGTGTTTATTTTCTAAGGGGTCGTGCCCTCATTTGTACTGGACACACTGGGAGTGCTGGAGCCGAGCAATTCCGCCCCACCACTAGAGGGCACTTTACTGAACAAGCGAACCAGACTGGGTGTAGACAGCAGCCTGCACAGACAGAGGAGGAGGAGCGTCGGAGGTGACCTTTAGTGTCCGTCTCAAATGCTAGAAATCTTTTATTTGCTTTTGTTTAATGCTTGTGTTTGTTTTTAGAAATATTTGTGGATGCTTTTTCTAAACTGAAGCCTGGCAGGACGCCCACCGGCCCCCTTCTGTCCTCAGACGCCTCATCAGGTAAAACGGCACCTTCATCTGACAGCCATCATCATCATCATCATCAGATTGTCCTTCAACATTCATATTTACAGCATCACATCAGTGTTTTGTGTTTTTCTGCTCGTATAAACACCTCAGAGTTTCAGTACTTAAAGCTCCAGACAATGAACGTGTCTCAACTGTTTTACATTTTGGCCTGAAAAGAAACGTTGCATTGTTTTGTTTTGTTTTTGTTTCTTTGTTAATGTTCTTTTCATGGAAGTCTGTAGTATTATGTTTGTCAGTAGAGAGCTATCTTGTGTCCAGATTAAACTCCAGCAGCAGTTTTGTGAGAGGTTTGATGTGTGTGGACGTAAACATCAGCGTTTGTTAAAATATTAAACAGGACCTCCGCTGTCCGGAAGTCCCACACCTCAGTCTCCAAACACGGTGAAGCGCAAAGCCTCAGAGGACGGCGCTCCTGATGTGAGTGGATCTGCCAGAAAGAGGTACAGACATTAAAAACACCTGGTTTACATTATTCTGTATTTCCACTTACAGGCTTCATTTCCATCAGATTTGTTTCTAACGATGATTGTCAAACAGCGGATGTTTGTCAGTCTGACGTCCTGTATTCTGTGTTATTGATGTTTATTTGCAGGCGTTCGCTGCATGACCTCAGATCCGACACGCAGTCCATCAGCAGCCAGTCCGCAGACGGTGAGATCATTTCAGCAAAATCAGAGTAGTTGTTGTTATTATTATTATTATTATTATTATTATTATTATTAAGTCAGACCCAGTACACTACAGAAAAATCCAGCTGAAGTTTAATTGTTAATGCAATACTAAAATTAGACAGTAAAGATAATCATGTTGTTTTAACTTGTATTTTGAATCATTATAAGTAGCGTGTATTTGTATTTACATAAAGATCATATTAGAATAAAGCCCATAAAGTCTAAACACTCCATTATACATTAACATTTTAATCAGAATAAACACCTTTAAAGAGATTATTTACACACCAGTGCTGGATTTTAAAAAAACAACAAAAAAAAACAACAACTGCTATTTAGAACTTTTACAATGTTCAGGACCTGAAGTGACTGTAGATGTTGGAGTTTAGCAGGAAATTAAATAAATCAAGCTTTTTATTAAAGATCAAATGATATTAAATGTTCATTATGTCACAGTCACAGGATTATATTCTGTACCACTGGGGTTTAATCTACTGAACATCCTGTATAGCTCCATCATAAATCTGATTATAATGTGAGTAAGGATCAGACTGTTTATAATCAGATTTGACGGGAGGTCCAAGTCCTCGGGAGGTGAAGAGCAGCGATGATTCACACCGCAGTGTTTCAGAGAAGAGAACTCAAACACGAGCACAGAGGAAGTCACATCGGTGAGGTTATTTTGTGTGTGTGTGTGTGTGTGTGTGTGTGTGTGTGTGTGTGTGTGTGTGT
>JAOTRR010000010.1:13521535-13531613 GCA_028570945.1 Gogo arcuatus | reverse complement strand
TAACTTGTGTAGTTTTTGTTTGTAAATGTGTCTATATAATAAAAAGAAAATTACACATTGGCTTGAAGATATGAAATTTATCTTCTCGTGTTGAAAAGCTCATATTTTTCATACGAAATACATCCAGGACCCGAGTAACATATTTTTCAAAATCTTCACTCGTGAGGATATCAATGACGTTACTCCCAATGTTTATCCTCTGACTGGACACACGTTGTCAAAATGGCGAACCAGTTCAAAATTTAAATTCTTTTGATTAACTTGCGTATTTTTTTTTTTGGTTGTGTCTATATAATAAAAGTAGTATTACACGGTGGCGTGAAGATATGAAGTTTATCTTCTCATGTTGAAAAATATTTTACTCGTTCGCTTTGCTCACTCGTGAAATATGTTCACCACTCAAAGATAAACTTCATATCTTCACGCCATTGTGTAATATCCTCTATATATGATATGTAAAGTTCCTCAAAAATTGTTTCGAATTTTGAAATAATTTTATAATTGTGCAAATTGCAAACGCCCCCCAACTCGGCCTGATTGGCTGTTATGTTTGATACAGTAACACTCGCCTGGCACATCAACACTAACTCAGAATTTTCAGTATGATGATCGGGTCATCCTGTTTTTTAACTCAGCAAAACAACAGCAGTTTTCACACTTTTATTCACTCAAGACAATTCACATTTCACATTTGCCAGTACACAAACATTATGATATTTAACAGTAACATTTATTTAACAGTGTATTTACCAGGGTATCTAACAGTATATGTTATGAATCATTTGTGTTTCTCCCTCACTCTTTCTTAGATGTGTACTCTGCTGCAGTATTTTTGCGACTGTGACCTGCGTCACCGCGTTGAGGCCATTGTTGCGTTCTCTGATAGGTTCATCACTCAGGTTCAGTTCAATCAGAGGCAGCGTTATAACGAGCTCATGCAGGCCTTCACCATGTCAGCAGCAGAGACAGCTCGCAAGACCAGAGAGTTCCGTTCACCACCACAAGAACAGGTATGCTCTCTCTCTCTCTCTCTCTGTCTCGCGCACACACACACACACACACACTCACTTTTATACTGTGCATGAGTAGCTATGAACTCGAAACTGCCTGTGTGTTTGTGTTTGTAGGTGAACATGCTGATGAATTTTAAGAATTGTCCAGATGAAGAGGACTCTCCTGTTCCTGAGGAAATCCGCATGGAACTTCAGATGTTTCACAGTGACCTGCTGGCTCACTGCGGTCAGTCAGAACTCACTCTAACCCCACTGTACTGTTAACTGCTTAGTCATTTTCTACTCCACTGAGCCAGGATTTCTTTTTTAGAAACTCTTTCTTGTTCTCTTTCTCTTGTTCAGGTATTCATGTTGAGGAAGAGGAGGAGGAAGAGCATGTGGACACCTCTCTCCGTGGACGATTCTTCAGGTTACTCGAGAAAGTGAAAAGACTACGAAGGAGAAAGCAGGAGACAGAGATGGAGCCAGAGGAGGAGAAGAAACCCAGTGAGCACTGATTTGCATTGGATTGATTGTTGCTTTTTTACAACTTTAATAACTATAATTAATTTTATTTATTGCTACCAGATTATAACTAAAACACTTTAACATTAAGTTTACAGTGCATCAGATCAAAGGAACTTTCCTCTGTGTGTGTGTTTCAGGTACTTTGCAGGAGCTGATCTCCCACACTATGATCCACTGGGCTCAGGAGTCGTTCATCCAGGACCCTGAGCTGGTGCGGCTCATGTTCAGTCTGCTGCACCGACAGTATGACGCTCTGGGAGAGCTGATCCGCGCTCTACCCAAAGCCTACACTATCAATGCCGTGTCCATGCAGGACACCATGGAGCTGCTTGAGTGTCTGAGCCAGATCCGCTCGCTTCTCATTGTCCAGATGGGCCCTGAGGAGGAGAGGCTCATGATCCAGAGCATCGGGTTAGAACACACAAACAGCCAATTTGATTCTGCAACTTGCACCATGAAAATAATAAGTTGATTATATAGTATTATAATATGATAGATAGATTGCATTCATTGTCAGGATTGTATGCTGCAACTAAATGATTTATAAGCTAAAAGATAAAAAGTTATGGTGTACATTTCTATCTGTATCAGGACACTTATTTTGGAAGCACATTGCTGTAAAATGAAGTGCTTTATTGATTAAATAAATGGGTAGATGGATAAATGCTTTATTAATGTTGTAAGGGACATTCCATTATTCCACCACACAAATAATAAGAATAAAGTGCTTATTATCAGAAGTAGAAATTAAATATTTAGTGATAAGTAAGGAGTAAATAAAAAAATCAATAGTTATACTAATTATAAAGCCGGTATCATTGCAGTTGCTTGTAATATCACACTGGAGTTTCTGCTAAATATTCTTTAATAAATAGAATTCTGTATTCCTAATCCCTGTTTATACCATGTCTAAGTCTGGCGTCTGTCCTTTCTCCAGAAATATAATGAGTAACAGGGTGTTTTACCAGCATCCCAATCTGATGAGAGCACTGGGCATGCACGAGACTGTCATGGAGGTCATGGTCAACGTACTCGGGGGCGGAGACTCGAAGGTAAACCCTATTTGGGATCTGTTAGTGAAATCAAACTGTCAGCTTTAAACAACAATAAAGCAAAGATTACAAGAGCCAATATTAAAAGTGTAAAATTCAAAGACTGGACTGAAAAACAATGTGCAACGTGCATACTAATAGTGCGTAATAGTTTTTTAATTTTGCTTGTTTTCTGCAGGAGATCCGTTTCCCACGCATGGTGACCAACTGCTGTCGTTTCCTTTGTTATTTTTGCCGAATCAGCCGTCAGAATCAGCGCTCCATGTTCGACCACTTGAGTTACCTGCTGCAAAACAGCGGCATCGGCCTGGGTCTGTTAATCACGCTGTACTGTATAGTCTTTAAACATCATTTTTACTTTTTTACTGATGGTGTGATGATGCTGTTTCAGGGATGCGAGGCTCGACACCTCTTGATGTTGCTGCAGCGTCCTGTATTGATAACAACGAGCTGGCGCTGGCTCTTCAGGAGCAGGACCTGGAGATGGTGAGCATCTCTGAGCACTAAAGTCCAATTTCTGTCAGTTCTTAGAGTCTGAAATCTTATTTGAAAATTATGTTTGCAGACCTTTCATTACTACTTATTTATCAGATTTGTGAATCCAACTAAAATACTTATTTTCCCATTCACATATTTACATTCTTATTTTCTGCTATAGCATTCCCTCTCCTGTATATATCTGAGTGTGAAGATGTTGCTCTTGTGTAGGTGGTGAAGTATTTGGCTGGTTGCGGGCTGCAGAGTTGCCCCATGCTCTTGTCAAAAGGTTACCCTGATATCGGATGGAACCCATGCGGTGGAGAAAAATACCTCGACTTCCTCCGATTCGCCGTCTTTGTTAATGGTGTGTATAGATCATTATTGTGTCTGTGCAGTGGGGGTACACTCTGGATCGGGCACAAAGACAATAGAAAAGTCTGTGGAGGTTTGAGGGAGAAGTAGTGGGAGGGAGGAAGAGGTGACTGATGCAGGAGACCAGCAGGAAAACAGAGATATGGCTTGTGAAATCAAATTGTCAGCTTTAAGGATCAAAAAAGCAGTTAGTGTTAGAGGTGGAAAACTCAAAGATTGAAACTTTAAAAGCTGTGTAGAGGCTGTACAGAATTCTATAAAAATACCAAGCCATGTAGAGAAGTCTATAAGCTCAGCTCAGTCTTAAAGTTTTCTGGGAAAATCTAAGCATAGGTAAGGTCCACAAGTTTGATCCTCTGTCCCTACTTATTATTGCCTACAAACTGTGACGTGCACACCCAACATCATGTGGATGGTGCATTGTGGGGAATTATATGTGTACTGGATAATCTTTGTCTAATGTTTGTGTTTTTGTCTGTGCAGGAGAGAGTGTGGAGGAGAACGCTAACGTGGTGGTGCGTCTCCTGATCAGACGGCCCGAGTGTTTCGGCCCTGCGCTCAGAGGAGAGGGCGGTAATGGCCTTTTGGCTGCCATTGAAGAAGCCATTAAGATCTCTGAGGATCCGGCCAGAGATGGACCCACTGTGAAAAAGGACAGACGCTTCCCTATGTATGCATCTTTTTGTTTCTTATATAACTTCACTATTTGTGTCTCTTACAAATAGCGTTCAGTGTTATGTTTAGAGCTTACATCGTATTTTATCAGGTTTGGAGGAGAGGAGCAACATGAGGAGAACAGAGTTCATCTGGGAAATGCCATCATGTCCTTCTACGCTGCTCTCATCGACCTGCTGGGACGCTGCGCTCCTGAAATGCATGCAAGTGTCTGCTTTATGCTTTATTTATTCTGCTTTTGCTCAGCTTCTCGTGATAACTTGATATTTCGCTAGCAATTGCGTAAAAGTTTAATGATAGTGCAGTGGTTCATAAATTACATAAAAGCAGGATTTTTTAATTTACATTTAAATCAGTTTAATATGGGCTGTGGCATTTTTTTTTTTTTTGCTTCATCTGATTTTGGAAGATTTAATATTTAAATTGGAGCCTATGATAAACCTGATCACATTAAATCATTAAACACAAATTTGTTAATTTGTGACCTTTTTGTTAAATAATTTATTATCACTTGTTCATTAACTTCTTATGAAAGTTATCAAGAAAACTGAATAAATGTATATTTATGGAATAATAAAATTAAACTTGCGCTTGACCATAGACTTAAGTCTATGTCAAACGTAAGATTGTCCTTCTTCACAATAACATACAAACCATCACGTGCAAGTTTTAGATTTTTAGTGCTGCTTCAGAATTTAATCACCCACAAAAAAATGTTTTATATGATGATTGTTTGATTTTTGTTGTGCACGAGCAGCTGATCCAGGCAGGGAAAGGAGAAGCTCTGAGGATTAGGGCTATTCTCAGATCTCTGGTTCCCATTGAGGATCTCGTAGGTGTCATTAGTCTTCCACTGCAGATACCTGCATTTGGAAAAGGTGAAGAAGATTTTTTTTAAAGGAGTCTTATGTTTATTATATATCTCATAATTATTATTATAATATAGTTTGTATTTTGTTTATATTAATCAGAACAAAGATAAAGACACAATATATTATATATAATGGTTTCATTCTAGATAACAGTGTTATTGAGCCGAAGATGTCTGCCAGTTTTGTCCCGGATCACAAGGCCCCCATGGTACTCTTTCTGGACAGAGTGTATGGCATTGATAATCAGGATTTCCTCCTCCACGTGCTGGAAGTTGGATTCCTGCCTGACATGCGAGCAGCAGCTTCTCTGGACACGGTGTGCATCTCCGAGTGTCACTTGTTACTGAACTTTGTCTTGTTGTGTTGTTTTTTGTTGATCGTGTTTGTCTCTGTCGTCTCCCAGGCTGCGTTCAGTACCACAGAGATGGCTCTAGCTCTGAACCGCTATCTCTGCTCAGCTGTTCTCCCTCTCATCACTAAATGCGCTCCTCTATTCGCCGGCACTGATCACCGCGCCATCATGATCGACTCCATGCTGCACACCATCTACAGGCTCTCCCGAGGACGCTCGCTCACTAAAGCTCAGAGAGACGTCATCGAGGAGTGTCTCATGTCTCTGTGCAAGTCAGTCCTCATTTTAGACCAAACACATTCAGGGTCGGTTCTGAAACTCTGAGTACACAGACAATAACTGGCTATATTCCATCTGTTATTAATAAAGAATTAAGGCACCTACATTAGAGCGTGAATGTCATTCAGTTCTTTATCTGTTGAAAAAAACTTATCTTCACTGAGACCAGTTAGAAATGCCCAGCAACATCCTTTGGGGAAAAAAGCTATCTTAGTGTTCTTGGTAGACTCTATGATCCTAACAGCCTGAAAAGAGGGTGATTTTGATGTTGGTGTATTAGAGCGGCTTTGGCTGGTTTGGTACTGGTGAAGTGAGATTGCTTATTTTGATGTTTGTACTGTATATGGGAATAATGAAAAAATTGTAAAGAGAATGGAACCCTTAGGATAGCAGTACAGTGGCATGTGGAGTCATTTTGGTCTCTTTGTGTTTCATTATTTGGGTGATGTATGACTTTTTTTTTTTTGTCTCAGGTATCTGCGGCCATCAATGCTTCAGCACCTTCTGAGAAGACTTGTGTTTGATGTGCCAATTCTCAATGCGTATGCCAAAATGCCCCTGAAAGTACGATTCTGCTCTCTAGACACATCTGAATTTCAGTAGTTAATTTAGCCGAGTTAATGATTCAGTACCTGATGTATCCTATCCATAGGCATAGCGGTCATATCAGCTTACAGCAAAAACGAGGGCTATTCAGAGAAAAGCATCACTTTATAATTATATAAGCAATATCTGTACAGAAAATACAGTATTATTTCTAATTAATTTCTGTCAGCTGGTTTAAACATGAACTGTGGACACCGAATAAATAGATGTGACGTCTACCAACAGAGACTTTCCCCCTGATGTGTTGTAGTTGCTGACTAATCATTACGAACGCTGCTGGAAGTATTACTGCCTTCCCAACGGCTGGGCCAACTTCGGTGTGTCATCAGAGGAAGAGCTTCACCTGACCCGTAAACTCTTCTGGGGGATCTTTGAATCTCTGGCACACAAGGCGAGAAGTGCATACACATTATTACTCACAGTGTCTCAGATTAAAAAGCAAACAAACATTTATGAGTCATAAGTGTCAGCTCAGTAACTTTATATTAAAAACAATTCTTAGTAATTCAGACTTGAATCCTACCACTATGCATTAAATATACTATAGAAATAATGTATAATATTACAGAATATTAAACATTAGTTTAAAACCCTAATATAGATTTGTTTTTTTTCCTACAGAAATTTGATGCTGAATTGTTTAAAATCTCAATGCCCTGCATCTGTGCCATAGCCGGTGCAATACCTCCTGATTACGTGGATGCCAGTTACTCTTCTAAAACAGAAAAGAAAGCTTCTGTTGATGCCGAGGGCAACTTTGATCCCAAACCGGTGGACACAACCAAGTATGACACTCTGAATCACATAGTTTGAGTGTTTAGACTGATCAAAATAGCACATTATGGATATAAACACATTCATTTTCATGCCCTTTGCACTTTGATAACATTTTGTTTTTGTTGCTCTTTTGTCTAGCACCATAATTCCTGAGAAATTGGATGGATTCATCAACAGATATGCAGAGTACACTCATGATAAATGGGCTTTTGAGAAGGTAGAGCTGAATGTGTTTACTGTTTCACTGAATATATTTTAAAATGAAAATTTGTGTGTAGTGTTTTTGGTTTGCAGGACATACTATGTACTGTGATAATTAAAAATGATACAGTTATATCGTTAACACTGTGCTGTTATAGATAATGACACACATCACATTGCTTTAAATCCAGAACAGGCTTTTAAATGTTTTGTTGCGGTGATTAAACTGTGATCAGTTTTCCCTTTATTCAGTAACTCGGCTCTCACACTGTGCTGTTACACTGTTTAGTGTCCTCTTTTAAAAAAATAAAACTGTGATGCACTGAGAACTGTGATACTGCGTAGAAATATCAAACTGGGAATTCATCATATTGTTCTAGAGCTAGTCTCAGATTATTTTGTGTGCTTTATGCATCGGCAGATCCAAAACAACTGGACGTTTGGTGAACTACTGGATGAAAATGCCAAGACTCATCCTATGCTCAGACCATACAAAACATTTTCTGAGAAGGTAAGAGAGGTGGGTTTTTTTTTTTGTTTTTTTTTTGAGGGGGTGTTTGATTATTCTGCAGCAGATTTTTCATTGTGTTTTTCTACGCATGCTTATGTATCCTTTACTGTGCAGGATAAAGAGATTTACCGCTGGCCCATTAAAGAGTCCATAAAGGCCATGATAGCCTGGGAGTGGATGCTCGACAAGGCCAGAGATGGAGACGAAGACAGGGGGGAGAAGAAAGCGGCACGGAAGATCTCTCAGACCGCACAGGTACGAGTGAGAAAGATTAAAAGATCAAAATCTAATACATGGGTTCCATTACCTGATGATTATAGTACAAGAATTCATTGCTGAACACAGAGACAGGTCCAGTGATTAACTGTGAGGAAGGTTTAATATTTATAAACTGAAATCTTCCTGTTCACAGACTGATCACTTCCTCTTTTTTTTAACTTCTTGTGAACTACATTTAATTTAAAAGCTATAACATGCACAAGTCTATCACAAAGTGCTTATATAGTGCTTTTATTACATTCATCTTTATTACTTGATGAAAATAAAGCAGTTTATGGTAGTTAATTGTTAGTCAGATTATGTTTTAATTATTTTTTCTTATATACTGAGTAATTTCTGTACATGTTGTTAGTTTTACATGACAGTAGACAGTCTGCACTCTCTGATAGTCTGTTATTGTGGTTCTCGTTTTTTGTTTTTTAGGCAACATACGATCCGAGCCATGGCTACAACCCTCAGCCTATCAACATATCCGGCATGACTCTGTCCAGAGAGCTGCAGGTAAGCTGACATATGTATATTGCTTTTTATAGACCACTCAGGGTATATTTAGATTGGTTGTAAACAAAAATCATACCTGTTTTATTCTGACAGTGAAATCAGAGATGTGTTTGTAAGTTTTCAGTCCTTCAGGACATTTTAAATTGTGTATCACTGAAATAAATAGAAAGGTGACTGGAATTGTGTTAATCACGAATATACAGTATTTTTCTCTGGACTGATTGGTTTATGTTTTTGTCTTCTCCAGTCCATGGCAGAGCAGCTGGCTGAGAATTACCACAACACTTGGGGACGCAAGAAGAAGATGGAGCTGCAGGCGAAGGGTTTGTACCCGTTTCTCTCCAAATACAGGATAAACTGAACCTGTAGGAGAGATGTCTGCTTTTATCCCAGTGCTTTATCAGCTGTTGTGGCAGTTACCTCAAACAGTAATTGTGATTTGCACCAGACAACATGGAGTGATAGAAAGCATGAAAAACAGAGCAGCAGAGAGACACAGTGATGCAATGACACCATGAGATCTCACAGCATCTCTGATCAGATAACACTCATGTTCACATTGTCGTCTCCAGGTGGTGGGACTCACCCTCTGCTCGTCCCCTACGACACGCTAACGGCCAAAGAGAAAGCTCGAGACCGTGAGAAAGCATACGAGCTGCTCAGATTTCTCCAGCTGAATGGATACGCAGTGACGAGGTAAAGTATATGGCTTCTCAAGCAACGAACCAAACTTTAAAATAAGCAGAATACCTGAAACCCTTACACTGACACCATACTGTTACTGATTCATGGTGGTTTGTGTACATGAACAGAGGAGCCTTTGACACGCTGCAGTTACTAAAAATGGATAAAAATATCAACATCAGGAACAGAGGTTTACATTACTGTCATTTAACATAATGTGAAGCGATTCAGGGTGTTTTTTTCACCCCAGAAATGAGAAAAAAGTCATTTCAACAAGATGAAATGGGAATAAAGCAAGATCTAAAGAAATGGAATACAAAAAAATACTGACAGATAGACTCAAAAGAGGTGGAGATAAAAATCTGAAACAGAAAGATCTGTGTGTGTGTGTTTACCCTGCAGAGGGCTGAAGGACATGGAGAGCGACATTTCCTCCATTGAGAAGCGCTTTGCATACGGCTTCTTACAGAAACTGCTCAAGTGGATGGACATCGCTCAGGAGTTCATTGCTCATCTTGGTATGACGATAAACATGAACACACAGTTTTACTCGTTATTCAGGAACCTGATACTGAGACAGATCCAGTGTGAGAAATGTGCTAAAACTAAAATCTGAATATCCTGTTTATTTTTTTCCTTTATTCTGTTGTGTCACTACGTACAGCAACTCCATCACTACACTCCTGTAGTGTTTCAACTGCTTTCAAAAAGAGTACAATAAAAATAAAAATAGTGTAAAATTGTATATAAAATAGATTTTTGTTAACTTTATCGTTGGTGTGTTTGAGAATTGCGGTGCAGTACTAATTACCAAACCATATGTGTCTGTATAATCTTTATTATGTTTTGACTTGCTGAAAACATTATTTGTGTGTGTGTGTGTGTGTGTGTGTGTGTGTGTGTGTGTGTGTGTGTGT
>JAOTRR010000010.1:13507417-13520695 GCA_028570945.1 Gogo arcuatus | reverse complement strand
CTTCTCTTCTCTTCTCTTCTCTTCTCTTCTCTTCTCTTCTCTTCTCTTCTGATATTCATGTGCGTCTCTAATTCTTTCCTGTTTATTTGCTACAGCCAAGTCCAGACGTCAACGCCTGCTACTTAGAAATGTACTTTCAGTTATTAAACACTTTTAGATTTACATTTGTGTGTTTCTGTCTTAGGCACGGATGCTCCTGCTATTGTTAACTGTCTCCACATACTCGCGCGCTCGCTTGATGCAAGGTTACCTTTTTACATTTTTAAATTCATTTTATTTGTCAGTTTATTATCCATGTTCCTACAGGTCTCTTTCTGTAAGTGGAACAACATTATGTTATCAAAAGCAGTATGTGTGTTTGTGTGTTCCACAGTAAATGCCTAGCTAAATGTTATTTCTAAAGAATCAAAACATTTTTTTTCTGATTTTAATTCATTATAAGTCTTTGACATTCATACATGACCTCATATGGAGTCTTCCCTTTTCTTAGAGCTTTGTATTTAATTCTGAACTTTGTACAGTGCAGTATCTGACATCCATCACCTCGTCAACATACTGTTGTTAGCATATGCAATTTTCATTATTCTTTATTTTATTGCAAAACTAAACAGACTGAACTGCTTCTGTGTCTCTGTGTCTGACAGAACGGTGATGAAATCAGGACCCGAGATTGTGAAGGCCGGGTTGAGATCTTTCTTTGAGAGTGCAGCAGATGACATAGAAAAGATGGTGGAGAACCTCAAACTGGGCAAAGTGTCGAAAGGCAACCAGGTACCACAGGAAGCAGCAATACAATACATCACATGTAGCTGGGAATTAAGTAAGTTATTCTGAAGTGAGGTGCCGCCTGCTAAATATCATTTAGAGGGGAAAAAAAAACCCCTGATACAATATACACAGTGCCTTGTGTCACTGGAAAATTAACACACATGAACACACACTGTAAAAATGATAACTAGTAATTGTTGATCTCATAAAAGTTTTCAAATTAATCTTATTCAGAAATAAAACTTTGACAAGTTTTTGCAACAAATTCCTCTCTATTGTTGCCTTAGCAAGTACTTTCAAAACAGTATCACAAGGATTTCTGAGTTGAAATTACAGCATTATTTTCTTTGATGGAAGCCCTGTAGACGACTGAACCGCGCATGTCCACGGGGGTTCCGTGTTTGAGCAGGTCTGAGCTGTTCACCGGCCGTTTTGTGGACAGAAACTCAACTGTGTCATGTAGCAAGTTCTTGGAATATTTGTCTAAACTTGTAAACCATAGTAAAGTCAATAACAGTAGTCAAAAGTTGAGAAAACTCAAAAATGTCTTGGATCATGTTGCTTTGATAATTTGAGTTTTCTTAGCATTTTCGTTTTTACAGTGAATAAAACATTACACAGTTTTGGTAGAATGGCCTGCATGATCTAGATATCAATCTCCAAGATATAATTTAGTGTTTACATGTTTACTGTTGTGTTTGTTGTGTTTAATTCTTTTCTGTGTCTAGCCAGTGAAAGGTGTATCTCAGAATATTAACTACACTACCGTGGCTCTGCTGCCGGTTCTCACCGCGCTGTTCGATCACATCGCTCAGCACCAGTTTGGAGACGACGTCATACGTAAGCTGCTTTACATCACACTGGGATGCTGTTAGCGTTAATCATTCCAAAATCCTGAGTGTCCGACCAAAAACCTGATTAGACATTCTTTAGTCATTTTATAAAACTGTTTAGAACCTTCTTACTTAGCTAAGTAACTAAAGTTGTATTAGTGTTTGATAACTGAGGAACTGAATTGAGTTGTTTTATCTATTAGTGGATGACCTGCAGATGTCCTGCTACAGAATCATGTGCAGCATTTACTCTCTCGGCACCGTCAAAACTCCTCATGCTGAAAGGTCTGAATCATTTTAAACTTTTTCAGTCTGACTCACTTTTTCTGATTGTGATGTGTGTTAGAGGCAGAAGCTGTCATGCGTCTGTGTGTTCAGTGTGTGTTACTGAATCATTGTGAGTTGTTTTTTTATTTCAGACACAGGCCAGCTCTAGGAGAGTGTTTAGCTCATTTAGCTGCAGCGATGCCTGTGGCTTACATCGAACCTCATCTGAACGAGTACAACGCTTTCTCTGTTTACACCACCAAAACCCCCAGAGAGAGAGCCAGTGAGTGTGCAAGCCTCAACGTTGACACATCACAGGATTTTTAACTTCATAACACATACATACAGGACACAGTAATGAACAGGGGAATGTGGTGCTTAAAGTACACTGACCACAGTCCAGTTTTAATTAAGGCTCTTTCTAGTGATTTTCCCATTTGAGAGAGTATTTTCAGTTTCAGTCTAAATTGTATCGTGAACATAGGTTCATCTCTCTCTCTCTCTCTCTCTCTCTCTCTCTCTCTCTCTCTCCCTCTCTCTCTCTCTCTCTCTCTCTCTCTCTTAGTCCTGGGTCTGCCTAATGAAGTGCAGGAGTTGTGTTTGGACATCCCGGAGCTGGATGTGTTAATGAGGGAGATCGGTCACCTGGCTGAATCAGGTGCACGCTACACAGAGATGCCCCACGTGATTGAGGTCACCCTGCCCATGCTGTGTAACTATCTGCCCCGCTGGTGGGAGAGGGGTGTGGAAAACCACCCCGAGCTGGAGGGCAAACTCTGCACCCATGTCACCTCCGAGCACCTCAACCAGCTGCTGGGCAGCATCATGAAGATCGTCGTCAACAACCTGGGCATCGACGAGGCTCCCTGGATGAAGAGACTGGCAGGTGATTAACGTTATGTCTTTAATTAGACGTCACCTAAGCATGATTGCTGTAAAATGATGTGCACTACTAAAGCAACACAGTTATTAAAGAGAGATGTCCAAATTGGTGTGTTTTGAAGTGTTCTCTCAGCCAATCGTGAGCAGAGCGAAGCCCGAGATGCTCAAGTCTCACTTCATCCCGACGATGGAGAAGCTGAAGAAGCGCTCGGCGAAGGTGGTGGCCGAGGAGGAGCACCTGCGCATGGAGGGCAAAATGGAGGATGACGAGGAGGAGGGGACTATACGGGACGAGTTCGCCGTCCTCTGCAGAGATTTATATGCTCTTTACCCTTTACTCATCCGCTACATTGACAACAACAGGTCAGCTAAACAATAAAATTCCTTTTTTTTTTAACAGTTTGGTTTATTGCCGAATAGTTTCTGTAGTTTCACTCAACCCAGTTTTGGTTCAGTGAGTTTAATTATCCCTCATGTAGTCCTGGTTATATTTTTAGATTTTATAGCATTAAGGCTGTAGCATGTATTTTTAACACCTCCCCCCATATATCTTATTTATCTTTATTTATATACATTACATTACATTACATGGCATTTAGCAGACGCTCTTATCCAGAGCGACGTACAACAAGTGCAAAGTCAGGTACAAGAAGTGCTGAACTTCAAGATAAGAAGGTTCTAGTGCCAACTGAACAAGTGACAGAATAACACCTAGTGTAATATTCTGTTGAAGTAACAAACAGAAAATAGCCAAGGAAAACAAGCCAACCCTACTAATGAGCTGGCAAAGTGCAACTAAAAGAGAAAGATAAAACCCTGATAATTAGCATGTGTGTGTGTGTGTGTGTGTATATCAGGGCGAGGTGGTTAACCTGCCCTGACCCCGATGCTGAGGAACTGTTTCGTATGGTGGGAGAGGTCTTCATCTTCTGGTCCAAATCGCATGTGAGAATAAGTGTGATATTTGTATATATAGTACATGAGGTCTGCATATAGATACTCTGTGTGTGTGTGTGTTCTGCATTCAGGAGACAGGATATTCAGAAACACATATTAGCTACATAGTACGTCTCTGAATGCACACATTTATTACATTTTCAGTGTCTCTCTCTCGCTGTCTCTCTTTAGAACTTCAAGCGTGAGGAGCAGAACTTTGTGGTGATGAACGAGATAAACAACATGTCCTTCCTCACTGCTGACAGCAAGAGCAAGATGAGTAAGGTGAGTTTATTAGTGGACGTAATCGATCTCCTCATAAAGAACTCATTGAGCACCGTGTGGTGAGTTCCCTGCTCTAACACACTGCTCATTACCTGACAAGGTAAATTAGGTGTCTTTGAGCAGGGAAGCCACTGAACTGAAATGAATGACTCTAACATCAGCAGTATGGTGTTGAAAATTCCTGCAAAGTTTTATTTCCTGTTCCAAGGCACTCATTAGTCCTTACACAATCTAAAGGTAAAGTATGTCACTGTGCAGGTGACTGTGTTAAGTGTGTTGAGTTCATGTGTGTTGGTGTCTGTGCTGGTGAGTGAGTGACCGTTGAGTTGCTGAGTTTCAGGGTTTTCTTTTAATGGTTTTGTCTGGCTTTTTTTTTTTTTTGTCTCTGGTGTATTTTCTAGGCCGGAAACGCTGAGGTTAGATTCTCTCTCTGCACGCCGCATGGCAAGCCCTTTATGGGGAATTATTTGTTGTTGTTATTTCATCAACCCCCCGGCACACTGGCACCGAAACACATAAAACTGGAAACATGACAGCTCAAGAATACCCACATGGACATAACTCAGAGCCTGCTTGGCTTAAACGTAGCTAAACTGACTGCAACTTTGCTAATGTAGTATTAAAGTAGAAAGTATGTCAGCGAAACGTACTATACAATTCATGAAGCCAACAGCAGACACTCATAGGCAGGGACAGGAAATGAACGTTACAAATGCAGACATCACAGTGGAGGATGTCAGTGAGATTATGAAGCAGGTCTCAGAGTAATTAGAACAAGATTATGATATACACGGCTTGTAGCGCGCGCACATACACGCATACGGAGAAAGTGTTTTGGCTAGCGGTCCTGCCAGTGTGTGACGGGGGGAGTCTGAGGTGAGGCGTTTGATGAAAGAGTGTGTAGTCGAGTCCGTTTGACGTGAGTGGAATTTAGTCAGGATGGGGATCTTCAGATTCTTTTCAGCTTCTTCTTTCTTTCTCGTTATTTTATCTTTCTGGTGATGGCTGATTCCCAGTTGTTACCAAATTTGTTTCAGCTGAGCCAGTTCAGAAAACAAACTGTAGTTTTGTATAAATTATATTTTTGGTGAATTAGCTGTTCTGGCTAAAATGAAACATAATTGGTCTGGACAGTTGGCCTGTTGGCTGTTTGTTTTGTAGATTGCTCTGCAGCTTCCTTGATACAAGGAGGTGACAATCAGTCTTGTCTGTTCCTCTCCTCGTTCTAACCATTATTATGGCTTTTAATCTCCTCATAACTGCGGAGTCTCTCCCCATCCTTCCCCTTTTAACCCATGACCCCTAATGCAATCAAGAATAACTGATTGAAAACGGGATTGTGGAAAAAAGGGATGATCATCTTCACATTTAGATTAGCAGCATCCTACTGACAAATCACTCCTTTTCTTTTTCTGTAGTCATCAAATTATGGGGTCAGATTCATGTAGCAGCAGAAAAAGCGCACACAATACCACAAGGTACAGGTGATGAGTTGTGGGTCTTTCAGGTCATCTTTCATAGTGATTCACCGTCCAGTCCAGCACATTCTCAACACTAGTTTACATCAAACTTTCATTCTTTAGCAAGTGAGCACACAGGAATGCAGAAACAGAGCACTAAGGATCTTGTTATAAATCTGAAGTTGGCGGTTAAAGTCCCAGGTGAAAGCAATAATCAGAAGATTAAGAGGTTGATTATATACAGTGGGCTGTAGGTGTAAGTGGTACTGGTTAAGGTCAGGAGCAGGATCACTGCTCAGAGCTTTAATTATAACTTTAAATCACTCTTACACATTAGAATAGCTATGAATTTTACACACAATCAGGCTGAGACCACACACTGGACACTTGTCTGTTCAGACAATAGAAAACTCAGAAACTATTTCTGACCCTATAGAGGACCTGTAGGTCAGTGTCAGTAAAGACTGCGTCTGTCACATTTAGTAATAAATCAGTATGTCAGTGCATGCACGCTTTGTGCTCTATGTGAGTGTGACGTGTTTCATCTTTCGCCCTCGTGTCCGTTGGATGACATTCCGCTGTACTAACCCCATTAACACACAGATGAACCTGTCTCGCCTGCATGTGAGTATTCCCCTGTGTGCATGTGTAATTCCCATCGACGTGTTTCTGCATGTTTTCCTTATCTGTAGGATATAAAATATAAATCGCTCCTATTGTCCTCCACTTTTGTCTCTCCTGCGTTCAGTCTCTTTCTCTTGTTCATCCTGGTGACAAGTGATGATAAATTATTTCCTCTTCCCTCCTATTAATGATCGTGGAATTAAAGAAACTAAAAGATCTCTGGATTGAAAAGAATTCTAGAGAATGATTAGATTTATGGGATGAAAGCAGGATTCAGAGCGAAAGGTTTAGACAACTTGATTTTAATTTAATTGTTGCTTTGAAGTATAATTTTATTTACACTCTATAACAACATCCTTTCATTGAGTTGAAAGTTTTTTTTTATATAATAGAAATGGACAATTTTCTAAAGTTAGGAATCAGCTTCTGGTGGGGTTTTTTTAGGTTTTTGATCATTTATTTAAAACCAGATCTCATTAAGATTCTTTTATTTGATCTGTGTAACTGTTTTTCACCCAAAATGTCACATACGCTCCTCAGATTTACCTTCTAACGCATTATTACACTTTTTGTTTTCCATTTCCTGTCCTGTCATGAAGTTGCAGTTGTTGTTTAGAGACTTAGATTTATGACACAGATTTATTTAGTCACTGTAGCTGTCCGTTCTTGTATGTATTAGAATTAGACACAGCATAATATCACTTTCTCTTTTCTTATTCCAACACAGATACAGAAACCTCAAGTATCAGCCAATATCAAAACCCATCCTTTTTTACTGAAACACTTTAAAAAAAAAAATACAGGAAAATATACAAATATAAAAACACACCTTGCACAAAACTGCAGCGTTCACACAAAAATCACTTACATTGCAGATATAATAAAGTACAGAATATAAATATCATTAAAAAAATAATCCTAACAAAAAAATACTGTTAAATGTAAACATTTCCAGTTCCAGAAAAATCTTTTCAGTCTTTTCAGTTTGCTACAGGATTGAATTCATTCTTTTTTCTCCGATATCCACCAACATGCCAACTCTAATTAGAATATAATGTTAAATATGTGTAAAGATAGTGGATGAATTAATTGGTAAATTAATGAAGAAAAATTTCCTGAAAGCCAAGAGTCATATGTAAAATGTGTGTGACATCAGCTATGGTGTCGTGGCTCTGAGGTGTGATGCAGTTGGTGTTGGACTGAAGATCTGCTGAAACTGCTCCAGTTTACGGACGTTTAAGTTGAGGAATTGTGATCTGCTTTGAGTTTGGTTAATTAAAGGCAGGTGGTTTGTTTGTTTGTTTATTTATTTATTTATTTATTTATTGAGATGACTCTGTACACATCTGAGATTTAAAAGTATCTTTTACCACAAGTCTTTTTTGATCTTTCTCCCATTTTCATGGAAAAAATATGCTTTTGTGTTCTCTTTTGGTGTTTTATGTCCTGTATTTTTAATATGGTCCCAGGCTGGCGGCTCTGATGTAGAACGTACCAAGAAGAAGAGACGGGGGGATCGTTACTCTGTGCAAACCTCTCTGATTGTGGCCGCTCTGAAGAAGATGCTTCCCATCGGACTCAACATGTGCTCTCCGGCCGATCATGAGCTCATTAACCTCGCCAAGTTCCGCTACTCTCTGGTACAGAAACCAGACAGTTCACCTGCAATCATGTTCCTGTGTGTTCCTTCAGTCTGCAGGATGAAAAATGTGTTTATGACTGAGTGCTGCAGTGTATCAGCTCTCCTGATGATCTGTTTTCTGCTTCTCTTGTAAAACCTGTACTGTAAACATCACTAACCTGCTCGTGTGCTGCTGGTTAACAGAAAGACACAGATGAAGAGGTGAGAGAGTTCCTGCAGAACAACCTGCATCTTCAGGGAAAGGTAACAGTGGAGTCGTTTTCCTCTATGTCAGTAAAAGTTTTTTGTTCTGCTCTGTCTTATACTCTCTCTCTCTCTGTCTCTCTCTGTCTGTCTCTCTCAGGTGGAGAATCCCTCCATGCGTTGGCAGATGGCTCTGTATAAGATGATGGCAGGAAAGGTGGAGGACGCTGATGCTCCAGAGAAAGTGGTTAAAAGAGTGCAGGAGGTTTCAGCCGTGCTTTACCACATCGAGATGGTGAGTAACAGCTCCATTTACAGACCCTGTAACCAACCGTGATGGTGCAGAATGCAGTGTAAAGCTGTCTTTCTGTCTCTCTGTCAGACGGAGCATCCGTTCAAATCCAAAAAGATGGTTTGGCACAAACTGCTGTCCAAACAGAGGCGCCGCGCTGTGGTGGCCTGCTTCAGGATGACTCCACTGTACAACTTGCCCAGGTCAGACTTCTGATAGATGATGAAGCATGTGTAAGAAGTGCTGAAGCATAAAGCAGGTCTAATTAGTGCTGCTGTTTCAGCCATCGAGCCTCCAACATGTTCCTTGATGGATACAAACGAAACTGGCTCCACACCGAAGGCCTCTCTTTTGAAGACAGGATGATCGATGACTTGTCTGTAAGCATAATTCTATAATATCCCATCATAAGCGATGTTCGCTGTAGTGTGTTTATCCTGTATTATACAGAAGGCGATGGAGGAAGAGGAGGAGGAAGAAGAGGAGAAGGAGACAAAGCCTGATCCTCTTCATCAGCTCATCCTTCACTTCAGCCGCACAGCTCTCACTGAGAAAAGGTGAGAGAGATTATCTTTAACAGAGACGTTGATGAACATACTGCACTCTTGTATTTACTCAAAAGAAGGTTCACCTGTGACATCTGTCTCTCTGCAGCAAACTCCATATGGATTACTTGTACATGGCGTATGCTGACATCATGGCAAAGGTGGGAGTCACTTCGTTTTTCTCTTTGAAATGTTTTAAGTTCTGTTTCAGGCCGATGAGAGACCTGTAATTAATCACTCCTGTATGTTTTCATATTTTATTGCAGGTGCTGATATTATACAGTGATGCAACGTACATGTTATAACCCTTAGTGTTAGCCTTGTGTAAGTTAGTGTGTTTATGCTAGGTGTGATACTCGAGCAGTAATGGTAGTTTACCACCAGTCTGTTTCTCCACCTCAGTGTGGGTCTTTAGTCAGGTGACAAAAATCAGGCACGGGTCCGAGAGTGTCTGAGCGAGGTCGTCTCGGTCCACTTTCAAGTGAGAAAGCAATTTGACTCTGAATCAATTCGTCTGCAGGAAGGGAATCAAACATGCCATGCGTTTTGTGTTTTTCTGTGCATTTTCTTTTTTGCAAGCCGTGAGACATGGACTGAGCTGTAGCCTTCAGGAATACTCTAGAGATTTTAACCAAAAGAAGAAAAATAACACTGAATCAGAGACTTTTTTAATCGAATAATAATACTAATAATTTAGCACCAACATGTTCTCAGTGCTTGAGTGAAAAAGTTTTTTTTTTTTTTTTGCTTTTTGCTTTTTGTTCACTGACTTGACTTTTGTATGAACACACACTTTGACATGATATTTTCCACCAATAAGATTGCTGTAACGTGTGTTATAATGATTTATAATTATTAGCGATAAACTTATATACACATTAGCTAAACCTAATAAAGCTGTTATGCCCAGTAACTCTTCATAATGCTCTTATCAAACTGCACATCACGTCTTTTGAACCTGTGCCTGCTACACGTGTGACACTTCAGAGAAAGTGCGGTCACTCTGGGTTTGTTTTGTCCTTTTTTTTTTTCTTTTTTTTTTTGCTCAGAGCTGCCACATCGGTGAGGAGGATGAAGGTGGGGATGAAGATCATGAGGGAGATCAGGAGGAAATGTCGTTTGAGGTGCGACAGTCAGAGACGGTATGAGTTGCCGAGGGAGGGGACACACGGCAGCGGTAGAGACCAGTGACATCATCATCATTGTCATCACTCCACTTATCTCTGATAATGAATATATCACACATCCCTCATCTGTCCGTCTTACCTCCGCTTGCAGTTTTTCAGCTCAATTGCATGTATTTCTGTCTTCTCTCTCTCTCTCTCGATGCTTGTTGTCAGTGTGTTTCACTGTGTATGTGTGTGTTATATTCACACCTGTGACGTTCAGTGTGAATATGTTGGTGTTAATGTAACCCTGGTGAATGTGGTGACTTATAATTGTGTCTGTGTGTAGCATTGTGTTGTGTGGTGTTGACTGTAAACATAAACTCACAAATTATATTAAAAAAACACATTTAAAATTATAATAATAAAATGTTAGTTATGCAATCTTTTATGTATATGATTCAAGTATAAAATTTTAATCAGTTAAAATAAAATAATGATAAAGTAACTTTCTATAAATGGAAATGTTATAAAAGCATCATTTGATGTGATAGATGTAATACAAATTATTATTATTATTATTATTATTACAGTTTTTCTTGATTGCCAGGACACATTTCTTGAAATGATGCTCCTTCTCTAAATGTGTAACTGTACACTCATCTTCACAAACTTCAAACTTCCATGTCAAAACCAAACTCTCCACTCAAAACCATGTAATCTTGCGTACATCAAACAAACTCTACCTTCTTTGCCATTTATTCTGCCTCAGCATCCCGTCTGTGGTCTGGGTCAGGACAGAGATTCTCATCAATGTCACAGGTATTATTAGCCCTATACCCAGGGAGCGGGGGGGAAAACCCTTGCATGCCTTATCACCCCATCAAGCTTCAACTGTACCATCTAAACAAGCGTCCTCCATGGCCTGGGGCAGGGGAACACTGTTGTAGGGGTAGGGGGTCTTGGTCAGAGACCTTCCACCACCATGCCAAAAAAAACCTCCTCTATGGAGACTGGAGAATATGCAGGTAGAAAGATGTTGCTGAATCCTGGGTTGTTCGTGAACCAGTGAGAACCAAAGCAGCCCAGTGGAAACTGGCATTGTCCCAAATGACAACATAGCATGGCTGCTCTGGTTGTGCTGGCTCCCTCTGCTTTAGTCAGTATATATCATCTCACAGACCATCGAGGAAAGCCAGTAGAAGCATGGTGTTGTATGGATCAAGGGTGGCATTGTGGTCACACCTCAGTCACATTCCCTCCTTGCTGCATGACAAGAGACATTTACACTGGCCAGTTATGTCCCGCCCCCCTCATGGAAATGAGCACATGGTGCAGCCAATGATCAACAAAAAGTTCAACAAATCTGAATCGTGTGGAAACAGAGGAATAGTGTTTATAGTTTGGGGAAATGGGTCTGTGTTTTGGTAGATGGCGTCAAGGTTTTGGATGTGTAGTTAATAGGCCCCAGTTATAGTGTGTAAGCGATCGAGAAAAACTGTAATCATTAAGGTGTTTACAGTGAGTGTGTGTAAGTGGTGTGTGTGATGTGACTGTGTTAATGTTGATCTGATGTGTTCTCTGCACTGTGCCCTTGTTTCTGTTTTGTGTCTGGTGTGTTTGTCACATAGCCCTGGTCTCACACACACACACACACTCTCTCTCTCTCTCTCTCTCTCTCTCTGTCTCTCTCTCTCTCTGTCTCACTCACACACACACTCTCTCTCTCTCTCTCTCTCTGTCTCACACACACACACGCACACACACACACAGGCCAGGCATACGAGGGAGGGGGGAAATTTATTTGAAATGTGATTTCAAATAAATGGGGCTGCTACTAACTGTATAAACTTAAATATTAAATATATTAACATCTAAATCTAATATTATCTATATATATTAATAATTTTTTTTTTATTAATGAAGACCATTAAAAGCTTAATCAGAGTGTATGGAAGTGCAAAGTGTGACTAAACATACTCAAAGGAGTGAGTGAGTGAGATCTCTGAGAGATGGTGGAGTTATAATAAATGCAGATTGTTGCTGCAGGAGAAAGAAATGGAGAAACAGAGGCTCCTGTATCAGCAGTCTCGCCTTCACAACCGTGGAGCTGCAGAGATGGTGCTGCAGATGATCAGTGCATGCAAAGGTAAACTACTATAATTTACTATTTACTCACTTCACATTTACACACTCTCTCTGTTACACACTCTCTCTATTAAACACTGTCTGTTTTATATTTACACTCACCTGATTTAATGCAGTGCGTGGTACGGTGGTGCAGTGGTTATCACTGTCGCCTCACAGCAAGCAGGTTTTGGGTTCAAACATGATGGCTGATTGGGGTCTTTCTGTGCAGAGTTTGCATGCTCTCCTCATGTCTGTGTGGGTTTCCTCCGGATGCTCCGGTTTATTCCCACAGTCCACATGTGGATTCAGTCAACTGGTTACTCTAAATCCCCCAGAGGTGTGAACGTGAGTGTGATGGTTGTTGGTCTCTGTGTAGCCCTGTGATAGATTGGTGACCTGCCCAGGATGAACCCCGCCTCTCACCTGGAGTCAGCTGGGATTGGCTCCAGCTTCCCCCACGCCCCTGACGGATAACGAGATAGATAATGGATGGATGATTTCATGCACTTTATTTAATTCTGCAATTTTCATTCATTCCCATTTGGAAAAACAAACCTTCCACACACTCAAATACAAGTGCACACTCGTGTGATGAAACAGTTGAAAATTGATAAATGAGGCTCTGTATTGTCTAAAAGTGGTTATCAGAGGCGTGTTGTAGAAGTGTACATCCTCATTATTATAAATCTGTTCCTGTCTTCCAGGTGAGACTGGCTGCATGGTGTCATCCACTTTAAAGCTGGGGATCTCCATCCTGAATGGGGGAAACAGTGATGTGCAGCAGGTCAACACACACACACACACACACACACACACACACACAGATGCAGTATTCTAAATATCATGTAAATGATCTGTATTATTTTGACTGAACTGTGTTGTCTCTGTAGAAAATGCTGGACTATCTGAAGGACAAAAAGGATGTTGGCTTTTTCCTCAGTTTGCAGACTCTGATGCAGACCTGCTGGTATGATATTATTACTGATTTCTTACTGCTGAATTCTGGATTGTGATTGGTCGACAGGTGTTGATTAATTTTCTGTAACAGCAGCTCTGATGGTAGTGCAGCTGCAAATCACAGGTTTATATATAATTAAAGTGCTCGTTCTAATATGTTATTGTTTCTATAGTTACAGCTCATTCACGGGAACTCGTACAGCAAACACTCCACTGGTAATAAATGGATTTAAAAAATGTTAACACGGTGCAGTATATTGTAAGGAGATGTTTCTGTAACATTTCTGGAAGGAGTCTCCAGTGTAAGCATTTCGTAACAGTCAGAGGTGAAGCTGTAACTTTAAGTTTTCAGACATCTTCAGGACAGA
>JAOTRR010000010.1:13185029-13202246 GCA_028570945.1 Gogo arcuatus | reverse complement strand
AGATGGGTTAAATGCAGAGGAGGAATTTCACTGTGCGAGAGTACATGTGACAAAAGTAAAGGCTTCGGCCTTGGTTCTTCTTCTTATGCAAGGCCCTCTAACGGAAGCTTGTAGCTACCAGTTCATCATTGTGCAAAATGTATGCCTAAATCATCACAAAACAGCAGAAAGGTTAAGCATTAAAAAGATTAACTATACCAATGACTTCTCCATTGTACAATTTCAACTTTGAAGCTGAGGCTTGCAACGAGTGATACCAAACTGTACTAGAAAAAAAGTGATTCTGCTTCAACTGTAGCTGACAGTTTTTAGATAGAAGATATCTTTTTGATAGGCTTGTCGTCAAGGCCACCGTTGTGAAGTCAAAGACAAGTCCAAGTCCAAGACCAAAACTAGCCGAGACTGATTCAAGACTGAATCTTAAGTGGGTTGAGGCCAAGTCAAGATCAAGTTCACATAAAAGCAAGACCAAAACAAGACTGAGACTGCAAAACATCAAAGCCTTTTTCGGGGCCAAGCTTTTTCTTCAACCAGTTGACTTTATTTGTGCATTGCGCCAATGATTAGGCTATGTTCACTAGAAGAAGGAAGTGCTTCTTGTCAAACTTTATGCATGCAAAAAGAAAACATGAGCATTATTTGTACTAACTATTGGTTAAGACCAAGACCATATTTAGCGAGACCATATGCCACCAAGTTTGAAAAAGAGAACGTCTCGAGACTGGTTCAAGGATATATTGATAGCAAACAAGTCCACGTGGTTTGAAGCAAGTTTGTGAGGATTTAGGCATGCCGTTTGCACAAGGCTACATTAACTAAAGCACTACATTAGCTTTGTAAATCCAAAAAAGCAAACAGTCACCCAGTATATCTTGGCAATTTGGTTACATATGAAATAAGGGGCAAATTGTTTGCATTTTATTCTAATTTCCACTGAAGCAATGAATAGAAATTAATAAAAGCATCTTGACTGTCTTGCATCTGTATTTTTAATTGAAGAGATTACTCTGTTAGTATCTGAGAACAAGGACGATAAAACACTTTCCTACTCCAAAGAATGAACAACTGGCATCAGAGACGACAAAAATGAAAGTGAGACAGAGAAGGGTTTAAAAAAACCACCGTAATTATGGATGGAGAGGGCGTGGGGAAGGATGTACCTTGATCCCATCCACTGGGTTATGGATAACAGTGGTCTGAGCCTCCTACAGAGAGAGAGCGAGAAGGAAAGGCAAAGGATGGCAAGACCAAGAGAGACAGAGACAGAGAGAAAAAGGAAGAGGAGAAAGAGCAAAAAAAAACAACCACGAAGTGTATATGAGAGATGAAGAGAGTAAAAATAGTAGGTGTTAGCAGAGATAAAACAGTGAGAAAACGCAGAGGAATAGAAAAGCAGTCCGAGTTAGTGTGAGAGAACTTAAACTTAATGAATGAAGGTTATTAACTGGACATGACGCTCTGGTTTATAATAGAAGAGAGTTATAGATTTAAAGCAGAAGAACTAAAGCCAGTCGGAAAAAACAGTTTCTAATAAACTCTAGCCTATACGCACATGACTGAGTGGCATGTCTAGATATAAGGTACATCACGAATGTCAGCATTACAGGGCCTTGGAAAATTACACCAACATTTTGAGACAAAGCTATTAAGCATGTTACCCATTATCCATAAATCCAACAAATCCCTAGAATAGGACTAAAATTTTCATTTAGTATATATTTTTATGCTGGTGTAATAGCTTTAGAAATAGAGTTTTAGCTTTGCATCTCATTTGTAGTAGATAGAAATGTCACTACTGTCCATAATGTAGGGATTTGGGGTTCTATGGAGCAATAAAAGGGCAAACCATTTTATTTTATTTTATACCACAGCACTGTTGAAGTCACAAAACTGATTACTTTTCTATAACAGTACAGCTCTGAAAAACGATAAACTGTAATCATTTCTATAGTAAAAGTTAAGCTTGTATTGCGACAAACATATACATATACAAAGCCATACTGTTATTTCACAAACACAAATATAATCATTGATATGATGAAGCTTTCTCAAAGGAGACTTTTCTTTAACATTAATGCAATACAGAGGTTTTCCACCACATGAAAGTCTTCAGGACAGAAGATGTTGCGCTTTTTGGGTTACCTGTAACAAGCTGCAATTTTTTTCTGTCTTGATCATGAAAAAATAGAAACTGGTCAGGGAATGGCTGTTTATAGCTACTATAACATAAGTGATAACAGGAACTGACTTATTTCATGGACGTTCCACAACATTAAGTGTAACTATAAGCGGATAAAAAGTATGACACCTCAATGTAATAAATAAAAACTGCTGTGGTATAAGAGGAATAAAACATTTCAGGGCATCCTGTTACAAGAAACCAATCATTGATTATTTTCCTATTAGAGCACACCCCATTATGTTTTAATCCAGATATCTACTGATTATTCAGCTTGTACTGTTAGACACTTTAGTGTTACTACCTTAAAGTTCAAGTCTAAATGCACATTGTTATTTGGCACACCCAAGCACAAGAACATCATTCTTGGCATGTATATCAAATAAAAGATGCAAAACACCACAAATACATGGAGATAAACATTCGTGTCAACGTGATGATGAAGGGTTAACTGTGGTGCATGTCGAAAAATCCAACAGCTCTATGGTCACAAGATTTGCGAACTCGACCATCCTGGAGAACAAAAACGTTCTCGTTCTTCTTCATGCAAAAACAACAACTACAACCACACTGTAGAGCCAAAGGTGTTGTTAAAGTATTCATATGAAAGCTTTAAAGAAAAATGTGATCAAATCAAAATTGAAAGTAGATAAACGTTTAGATATACTGTGCTATTTTGTGAGAGACATGTCATATAGAGACATGCGCAGGGACAGACCAGATGAAGAGAAAAAACAGCAGGATTATGAGAGGAAAAGAGAGAAATAAGGAGGTAAATACCAGAGCAGGAGAGGGGATGTTCCCTTTGGGACTGGTGACTATGCTGTTTTTCGTGCTGTTTGACTGCGGCTGTGCAGAAAACACAACAGTGTTATTAAAAAAGGGGCTGATGCCGAGAGAGAGAGAGAGAGAGAGAGAGAGAGAGTTTCAGATGATCATGGACTTGGGACCACCCCATGCTTACAGATGTCAAAATCCTATTTGAGTCTACTATAGCCTGGAAAACCTAACCTAACAACTCACACTAGGTATGCATCAATACCATTTTTTTTTTTTTCAGACTGAGTATGAGTACATGTTGTTTGTTAATCATTGATACTGAAATGAATGATACTACTTTAGCATTAAGCAGTCGGGACATGATGGGATATTTTATTTCACTGTTTTTGCTGCTTGCTGCTGTTTTCTGCTAGTAATGAACTCCTTGTATTGAGTTTTATGGTACTGCTTTTAAAAACTGTATGTGCAGAGCAGTACAGGCGAGCTTGATCATTAAAATGAGTGCAACTTGAAAGCAAAGTGTAGATGCTGGAGAGTGAGGGAGAGGGGGAGGCGGAGGGGGAAGCAGGTATGTCTCGGTGCTCGCAGAAATGAACTTCTCATGTACGACATTCACAGCACCTTACACCCATTTTTAATCAACATGCTTGCTGATGCTGCTCTGCATGCTCCGCCCTCATGCTCGCATATTAAAGATACAGTTTTAAATGCCATAAGATGTTTTTATCAGGGTGCTTGTACTGTATTTCGAAAAAATGTTGTAGTACCTTCTACGCAGTATCAGATCGATACCAGTATGAGCATCGATGCATCCCTACTGAGAACTGAGTTAAGATTAAGTTCTGTGCATGTAAACATTGTTCAAGAGAATGTTGTCCTTTAGCCAAATTAATATACAGACCCAGTAAAAGCATTCAGTCGAACTAAACCATGGAATGATAATCTGTATTAATATACACATCTGTCCAGAAAGACATAAACTAAGACAGTAGTTTGTAGAGTAGTTTGGGGTTGGACATCTGAAATGAATTGAAACATCTTTTTAAGGCACACAGACAGCTGGTTAAACACAAAAGCACACGAAAGTGAAAAACAACACATTCAACAGCTTGATGTTACAGTAAACACACTGTGCAATAAAAACTGACACACACACACGAACACACACAACTCGTAGCATCTAACTCATTCTATGAATAAAGTTTTATGTAAGTAGATGACAATTCCAGCATAGTACACAAACTTTCCAAAGAAACAGGACATTTCCATTCATTCATCACCAGGGGAGCAAGTGCTTATATAAGCTATATATACATGGCATATTACGTCCCTTATAATTATTCACAATTATAATTCAATTAATGATCATTCAGTATCATGGCAATGTTACATTGGCTTTTTAGGGCTGATTCAAAAAAATACAAACACAAGATTTCGGGAGTAAAGTTGTCATTTTTCAAGAACAAAAATAATAATATTACGAGAAAAAAAGTCGACAATATATCAAGAAAATATTTTGAGGAAAAAAAAAGCTATAATATTACGAGACAAGGCTTATGTCAATCATAGAAGCCCATATAACATAACACACTGGGACTAGCACAATAATTGTAATTATTATTCATCTACACACTTTTCTTTGAATTGCAGGCGACCATCGCCTGCAATTTCTCCTTCAATAAATGACGCAAAAACTTCACCAAATCCTCAACATCCCTCATTTTAAAACACAAACATGATATGTACCATTTTGTCATATTATTTTTCTCAAAATATTACGGCTTTTTTCTCGTAAAGTTACGACTTTATTCTCGAAATAAAGTATATCTTTTTGCCTTATAAACAGCGGCCCTAAAACACTGAGGTACAATGTTGTACAAAATTGTGATGTTTTAAACTTTACTAACTTAATAAGAATTTCCTTTTTCATATAAATCCACCAACCTTAGCAGTGAAAATTTACGTGTTATTATATCTACGATGCTGTCTCAGAGCCTTGTATATTAATTAATGCAGTGTTAGATATCTGTTAATCCATGAGTAAGAAGTGACGGGGAAAAAAAAC
The DNA here is from genome assembly GCA_028570945.1 of Gogo arcuatus. Classification (NCBI taxonomy): domain Eukaryota; kingdom Metazoa; phylum Chordata; class Actinopteri; order Siluriformes; family Anchariidae; genus Gogo; species Gogo arcuatus. The sequence goes on along the minus strand of JAOTRR010000010.1, from coordinate 13,197,222 downwards.
TGGTCCATATAGAACCTCGACAGGATATGAAGATAGAACAAATAGATATTTATTCTATTTTGAAGAGATCATGTTCAGTGAAGAAGACATTTTATTATTTGTCTTGAGGTTGTCATTATGTTTACAGGCGTTACAGCTTGGCATGTGACAAGGCATTATTCTGGCCTTGTCCCAAATGACCCGAGTCCACACTTTGGTGACGTAGGCGTAAGTCGTAAGTGAAAATGTCTCTTGTTGATGTGCATTAAAAAAAAAGGCTATTTGGGACACAGTGTCAGTTTATTGCTCAATTGGGCGCACAGTTATACCACTAGCACTACAACGGTTTCATTTACTCTCGTTAGAAACTAAACTGTGTGAAGGTTTATGAGGTTAAGCTAACTATGATAGATAAAGCTAAGAAACTAATAAGCTGCCCTGTGAGAATTTCATTTTTACTCCAGATTAAGCCTTGATTTTGCGGTCGCATTCTCCTCCTGTATATACTCAGCTTACCACATTCTTTAACCTTATTATTGGGAATGATTAGCTGCTGCCTCAGTAGAAGTGGCTGAGTAAAAAAAAAAAGTTGTCCCGGTTGCCTATAAATTTAAATTGTAGCAGTGATGGTATTTCTAAAATGCCATTTTCGCCAAATTTAGCAATTAACGGCAATCAAAATAATATATTCAAGTCCATCCCCTACTGATGTTTCTACAGGATTATTAACCACAAAATTAACAGGACTTTAAAAGAAAAAACAGGTTCTCTATCTCTCAAAGGATAGACAACAATGACTGAATAAATCAGTTGTTGAATGAAGAGATGAAAAGTGGGAAAGATAAACAGATTAAATAAGATCCTCACCATGTATTGAACTGTGGAGCTGGATTTCCGTTTCTGGTGCCATTGAGGGGTAATGGCAGGACAACGGATGGCAGGATGGACACAGTGGAGGGAGAGAACAGGACAGTGAGTGTGAACATGAACACTGTGGATGTATGAGGTATGAGGCTGATCTACTCTCGACCTACAGAAGTTCAACCTTTCCTGTGTCAATGTGTGGTGCAACAATTATAATATTAATAATTATCAAACAATCAATGAAAAAGGCAAAGCTATTTACTAGGAATGCAGCAACAGCAGCACAAAGTAAAAAAGCAAGGAGAAAAAAAAAGCAAGAAATCCCAAAATGTCAGAATGAAGAAGTGTGGCGAGCCAGTTACTAAGCAATGAGTGAGGCGCAGTGGAGGTGTCTATTTCTGTCTCTCAGCTCCCAGGGTTCAGACCACCATCTATTCCTGGACCAGGAGCTGCATTTCACGCTGTGGTGGCCGCACCTTTTGCTGCCTATCATTACCCAGCAGCACACACACTTAAATCTCACAAGGTGAGCGATGGACTGAGATGGAGCAAGAATGCGGAATGATTACAGCATGAAGGTGTAATGATAGGAGACGAGGGAGGTGAAGTGGACAAGAGAAGGCTAAAGAAAGCTAACAGGGAGTTCCTGTGAAAAAATCTCCAGGTCCTTCGTGACTCATACACCATTTTATAGGGGCTTCTCAAATAAATGTTTCCCAGTGGGTCTCCGACATTTGACGTTTCATTTTATGATGTAAATAAGCATGGCCATTTAAACAGCAAGTATATACTGAATAAATAAGCATGAATATAATTATAAAGATACAAATATTACTTAAACTGTTTCATTTCTGCATGTATACTTCAGGTTGTCCCTGTATATTGAACTGATTACACAACCCAAAATACAAGCCATTAGTCTCTCGTTGTTTCTTTTCTTTGTGTCACAGAGCAATGTAACACACTCGGAGGAAAGTGCTATCTGCCCTCTTCCACATACATGACCTCACAGATGCCCGTGATTGGCTAGTGTCACTGTGATTGACAGCGGAGAGAGAGCATGCCATCCCTCCCACCCTCTAATGGCTTTGGTGTGGTATCATCAGGATTTGACCTTGTGATCTCCTGACAATATGGCGAATGCTTTTTCGCTGCTCCAGGTAGCCCTCATATATGGAAATGTTACTGATCGTGACTCTAGAAAAGGGTGTCGGCTAAATTCTGTAAACGTAAATGAAAATAAATAAATAACCCAGCACAATTTCTAGTCGAGTATCACGGTGCACAAAAGCACAAAGTGGATTCTAGAAGGGTGTTTTTATTTGTCTATTTGTTAAAACAGCGTTGTGTTGGATGCCTCCAGTTACTGTGTTACATTTTAAATTAAAAGGAAAACCATTTTTTACTGGAACACAGAAAACGCCCACAGAGGCATGAGGAGAACATGCGCACCACAGATATAATTTATTTTGTCTATTTGGTAAAAAAAAAAAAAAAAGGTCTTGTTGGATGCCACCTTTTTACTCGACTGACAAAGCTTTATATTGTTTTCGTACTTATCTGAACATTTTATACCGTAAACTAATACCGCCTGAATGATTTCCTGAAGAGGTTGTGTACGGAATAATGTGCTGCCAGTGGTTTACGAAGTATAAAGATGCCATCCTGTTGCTCTGCCTCTTGCACCTCCTATTTAAACCGCCTATGCTCATGGTGGATGGAGAGTTAGAGAGTGCAAGCAGGAAAAAGAAAAATGAGAATGCAGGGCAAGACAGCATGGTGGGTCTGTAGGCGGAAAGCTCTGCTGAATGAGATACGGCTATGATCAGGCAGCCAAAGGCGTGAGAGAGAGAGAGAGAGAGGTAGGTAGATGGTTAGGGTGGTAGAGATAAAAAGAGAGAAAGGTAAAGACAGAGATGGAGAGTGGGCAAAGCAAACCCGACATGTGAAGCAAGGTATAAAAATGCGAGATCTCGGTGGCATCTGAGCTCAGAACATCTCCAGCTATTTGAAGCTGCATGTTACAGAAATAAGCCATGAGAGGGGGCAGGAGGGCCAAAAAAATTAACTGCACAATTTCCCCCCCCATGTTCATTTCATCATCAGCGTGCTACTAGATTATGTAAGGTATGAATAATGCTCCGAGTGAGGAATGCACGACTGGAGAGGATTATTTTACAGATTATTCTCCATCCAATCACTCAGAGAGAGCGGAGAAGAGGTTCATTTCTAATTCTGTAGCACAGGCTGATGTGAAAGCCTTGAATCACTTCAAGGGGGATTATGTGCTATCACACCAAATGAAGCCTTACACAGTGCAGCATACTGTATCCACATCTGCTCATATTTTATTCCTAAAAAACACTAGCCATTTTAAACCATTAGATATACAGATGAATGGACCCCCTTGAAAATAAAGTTCCTTCGGGTAATTCTACAGAAGAACCAGTTGCCCAAAGAATATTTTTGGTCCATGATTTGTGACAATAATAAACTAAATCCTTCCAAATGATGGTAACATTTACAGAGGGCATTGGGTTTTTTTTCTTCTGTTGCACAAGACCAAAGAATGACATTACTGGCACCTTTACTATTAAGTGTGTAGAAAATATTTCAGAGTATTTGAATAACTATCTGACTGATATTTATTTATTTATTTATTTATTTATTTATTTATTTATTCATTCTCAGTGATTCATTTAAATGCACTCCAAACTTAAAATACATCATTTCAATCAAAATGATTTGTTCATCACTACTCGCTAGTTTTGCACACAGGTTCTCTGAAAAAAAGAAGAAGAAAGTTTTCAGGTACACTCCTTATATCTTTATAAAGTTACAATATAGATCTTATATCTCTTTGTATCTCTAAATAGTAAAATGTGACTGCTGCAATGTGCTAACATATTTATATATTTAAAAAATAATAATTTCCAAACTCATATGAGCTTAGTAAGTTAAAAATAAAAGTCTGAAATTCTTCTAATATTCTTGAGTACATACTAGTTATGCAGATTGAAGAACTGTGCGCTTTTCTGACACCCAAAGGCATTGGAATGAGAATTGAAATGAGGTCAAAAACAAGGTCAAATTGAATCATAAACTGTCTGAGACTTCATCAACCTGACAAGTGGCACCCAATCTAGCCCAAGCATTCTTCACTCTAATCAGACACAGACAGACACACAGAGAGTCGTGAGACAAAACAAAAAACAAACAAACAAAAAAAAAAGACAAAAACATAAGCACTAACTCAAAACTGTCCAACCCCCTCCCGTACAGCGACTCAGTGTCTTTAGTGAAGGGAAGGGACACTACCCCTTACACTGAAAAAGGCTTGCTGATAAAGAAAGAAAAAGAGAAATAGATGTGTAGAGTAGTAGCAGTAGTCAAATCGACCTTACCTTGACATCAGCCTTCTTGTTGAGCAGGCTCTTGGCTGCTGCGGATGGAGAAAGAGGGAAGGAAAACATGGGTACGCAGAAAAGAGAGTCGTAGTCACCATAACCAGAGTAACAGCATGTATCTAATGCTTTCACGACCAAAATGCTGGGCAATGTCTTTCCTCAGAGAGGATTAACCGGCTTTTAAAATGCTATGTGGGGCAAGCGGAGCAAATCAAGGGCATAAGTATATAGAGTGATAGGGTTACAACATACCGAAGGCAAGAATGCCTACATAACAGGTACATTATGAGCAGAAAGGGAGTCTTGCCTCCCTGAACCAGGGGCATGCACAATGCATCGTGCACATGCAGGTATGTACATACACCCATTCACTCAGTCACTCATACACACACACATAGTGTGAAAGCAGGGAGTAGGAGGATCACATAGGCTCCATTTATACCTGGCATTAAAATCTGTATCTGGATACCTTATCAGGATTAGAAAAAATGCATACTAATTGGTAAACTGGGTTGCGATGAGAATAGGATCAGATCAGTAGCCTGCTTCATACTGTGACCGGATCTCAGGCGAGTGTAAACTATAGATATACATATTAGAGCCCTAGAAAGACAACAGTGTAGTAAGTATGTCCCACAGACATACCCTGATGTTCATCAATTTTTGAAGGGTCTTTCCTATAAGTTACCTCCATCACATATTTGCATACAGATGTAGGGTAAAATGATTCCCAGTAAGCCTTATAGCTGATTGTTTATCACAGAAACACCTGCAGTTAAGATTTTTCACCTCAATACTGCCAAGATTAAACTGTAAACATGTGTCCAGAATAGATAACACACGGCAAAAATTCCAACTGAACCATGGACATAAATTCTTCATTTTCAATGAATGAATTCAAAAGAATTCATTCACAGCTATCGGACTTAACTGATGCTATCATCATGAATAGCTAGATATGCTAGTTAACTGATATTTTGCATGTATTATTTCATATTCAGCTCATTTCTGTTGCCATTAACTGCTTTTCAAAATGTTTTAAAATTGTGAATAGATGAAAAAGTCAGAAAAACTTTCATCACCAATAAATACCTAACTGTCTTTCTAGTTAATTTACAGCTAAGGTCATTCATAGTGAGAATGATGAGTGTTTAGGTTTCAAATGTAGCTGACAGCAAGGTGGTATGCAGGACTAAATGCTAGTAGATAAGGAAGAACAAAAAGCTATCCATTCATTTAAAACATAGCATAGTGAAGAGGAAGGAAAATCATCCGATAAGTCCAAAGAATCCTACAAACCCTTAATCCCCGAGGCAGAAGCAACAACTCTGGGCTGTCCTTGGCTTGCAATGACAATATCAAGCAGCGATCACAAAGGTCACTGAAACACAGGATGCAGATATTGCCGTCCTGAGGAGTTTTCTCAATACTTCTTTTCTCCCTGTTACCCCATCCAGACTCTTCCTCTCCCTGGCCAGGATGGCACCACAGGAAGACACTGAAGTGTATCCGGACATATCCAAGAGCATATGGCAGGCCAAAGAATGAATGAGGTCTTTTCATACAGACCCTACTGACAGGCAACTGGTGGCCATCCAAAAGCCAACTGAAATATCCTTTGGTGCAAAGTGTCATGGGCCAGGGAACAGTACCGCATTGCTCAGAGGACAGGCAGAGAAAAATAGACAAGGTGTCTTAAATTACCAAAAGCCTTATGTTTACCCCCTACAATCCCCCTAACCTTCTTCATGTGTCCATACCCTTGCAAGCATCCCCCTTTCATAGGTGACATAGTGACTACCAGTTAGTTTATATCAGGCCTTAGTGGATTTGGGCTATGCACAAACCCTTATACATCATGACCTGAGTCAATGCAAGGCAAGGTTAGATGTATTTAGTGGTGCAAACCTACCTCCTAATTCCAATGCCAATCAAATATAAAGAGAAAAATCATAAAATGATGGTGGTGATTTGTCCTCACCTTAACCGGCCAACAATTTTAGGCACAGGCTTGCCAGGGTTTAATTAACTAGTTTGGTGGGTCCTGACTGGTAAAGCAGTGTGCAGTATGTGCAGCCGTAGAGGTAGGTGCACTTCTAGAATATGCTTCACTATGCAGCACATTACCACCCCATGGTCTCATTGGGGCAGTGGACTGGTCAACATGCGGTTTCTGCTTCGTATCAGTCCTTGTGGATTATGTGATGCAGTGTCCCAATGCAGTGCCTCTGTGCACAACTTCCAAGGAAGATGGCCAAGGCACTGTTTTGCATCTCCCAGGTTAGGATCCTGAAAGAGACCTTAACTGATCTCTTGGCATATATTTCATATATTCCTATATTCACACACATTATGTGAACTACATAAATTATTGGGCATCAAATCCATCCAGAGATACTGGCAGTTTAGTTGAACATATTAATAAAACCCTTAAAACATGTAAGTTTATGCACAGTGACTTATGAAGAATTGTAAGAATTGCTGATACAAATGATCAGAGAATCTAATATTTTCATTTTGGGAAATGCCCAAAACCTCCACAGAGTGATAAAGGCAAGCTGAGTGGACAATTCAATACACAGTAAAAATAAGGTTCTGTATATATCATGGAGATCAAAAGTCCATGCAATCACTTATTGCTCCAGACTCTATAATACAAAATTGCTCCCAACAGTTGTCACTGTCCTCTTATTACTTTCTGGATCCAGCTCACACTTACTCATCAAGTGGCAAGGACCCTTTGAGGCCAAATGGTGAGAGGTCTGAGAGGTCAACTATGAGGTTATGCAAATGGAGAGTGGAAACCTGAGGCGGATTTTCCACCCTAAAATGGAGTGAGACAGTGCCTTTTGCTGTGATATGTTTTGTACTCCATATTTAGTCACTCTGGCCTCATAGAACACCACCACATGGTTATGCACAGGCCATTGGATAGGTTGACTGAACATAAGAGAAAAGCCAGTTTTGTGCGGACTTCTACAGGGTGAATACACATTTAAAATGTGATGCATATCCAGTGATGCACATTGATGAGCATATAAAAGCTTGGGCTTGGTTTGCTTTGATTCATCGCTAGATTTAACCAAGGGTGGATTCCTTGCCTCCATAGTCCAAGAAAAAAATACAGCTTTCTTCAACCTGTTTGGTTTGCACCAATTTATCTTTTTTGGGGGGGGGGGGGGGGGGGGGTTTTTTTTCAATGGCTTATAAACCAGTTTTTGTTGCCCCACTATATACATGTAGTGGCCTCATCCTTGAGACAGAAACTTTATTAGTACCACAGATAATACTGGTCTTGCTTTTAGGCTTATTTGATGGCAACCAAAACATAAGCACACTGCAAGCTGTAGAGTTCTGCAACAAACGTTTTGGGCAGCCAGTTGATGGGTATTACTATCAAAGTAACAAGTCTCAATCCCCACAAAAAGGTATGTACAGGCTGTACAAGAAAATCAGCTCTTGTCATCCTACACCTTTATTACTTGAATTTAGCTTAGTTATCTTTCTGCATGGCAGATCTGCATATTAAGTGGGAGAAATGAGATCCGATCACAAAGCAGACAAGAATGCACATAAATTACAACTCATTATCCAGATAATTCTGTCCAGATACACATTGCACATTAATGCATGGTGTAGATGGGGCTGTACAGTGTAGGCTCATAAAATCTTCATAAAATATATCCCTGGTAGTCAAATATAAGAAAGACACCTTTGTCAAGCATGAATGTAATTGTATAGTAGCTGAAAAACAATTACATGAAATGATCTTGCTGAGAATGATTTCTTCACTGCCATTGCAGTGGGGTAAATAGAAAGTGACCATTCCCTATGTATCTAAGCCTCGTTCTTATTGAGACGGAGAGAGAGAGAGAGAGAGAGAGAGAGAGAGAGAGAGAGACTCCTTACCTTGGCACAGATTTTAGAGGCAGAGAAAGCAAGACAGAAAGCGAGAGATTGTAAGAGAATGATTAAGAGTGAGCGATAATAAAAGGTTCGCTCGGAAGACCTTTGGTCGTTGAAAGAGGGCAGGGGGTTCAAATGCACGTGGACTAGGGAAAGAATTCTAAACAATGTGAATTTGCATATAATCCAAATTATAACTATAACACTAAGCTACGTAAAGGAATACTTTCACCAAAAATGCTAAAACAGGTAACAAGGTGTGATGGCTAAAGGCAACCAGCTATCAGGACCTCATATTGCTTGCACTAATGAGGTTAGCAACATTAGCGTTTTTGGTTATTCCTTTAGGAAAGCACAAGAAGCCTTTTCTAATCAAATCCTTTCAAGCCCAGATCCTCGTCATGCCTTAGTGGTACCTGGAGGTAACAAATTTAATACCTTGCCCGAATAAACATCTGACCCACAAATAAATACACAGTGACAAATACATCACACAGAGAAATCAACAAAAGCTAGAAAGGAAAGAAAGTCAGTCAGAGCTGAGAGCAAAAGGGAGAGCGCCTAATCCTTGGTGCTACAGCAAGTTGAATAGAATAGAGTATAACAGACACACATGGCTTTACACAGGGAACAAATAAAATACAAAACAGCAAGAATATAACCTTATGGAAAAATGTTCATTCATTGGAATCTAAGACTAATAAACAAAATTAGTCATATTTTTGCCCATCAGGTCCGTAAATATTTGGTCATCAACAAAGTTATTGTTATTATTGTCACTGTTTAGCTGTCTACCTCAGTATATGTCACACCTATGTGCGCTTGAGCATGAAGCAGCTCGAGCGCGCGCGCGCGTCAGTAACTAATTTGTATTGGGAACACCTGTTGCCGATTAGAGCACAATCAGCACGCGTTTATAAGGATGCTGACTACACAGAGACTTTTGCGAAGTATTGCTTTCAGCTTCCGGACCATACCGAGCCTTGTTTAGTGAATTGTCTTCCTGGTTCTTGATTTTCGTTTTGTATTTTGGTTTTCGATTTAGTCTTTTCCTAGTTCAGTCTGTTTGTGACTCGTATGACCCTTTGCCTGTCTTCTGATTCTGATTCAGCCTGACGCTTTTGGATTGTATGCCTGTTTGCTGTTTTTATAATAAAAACTCTTCCTGCACTTACATCCGTCTACAGCCCGAAATACATGACAGCATATAATGAATATAAAATCAAAGTGTAGATTTTCAGCTTTAATTTGAGTATATTTACATTCAAATTGGGTAACTGGCCTAGGAATTACAGCACTTTTTATGTGTAGTCCACCTATTTTTAAGGGACCAAAAGTAATTGGACAAACTTCCTTTGTAGTCAATGACTGCTTGAAGTCTGGAACCCATAGATATAACCAGTATTTGGTTCCTCCCTTGTGATGCTCTTCCAGGCATTTGGTATAGCTGTCTTCAGTTCCTGCTTGTTCTTGAGGTGTTTTGCCTTCAGTTTTGCCTTCAGCAAATGAAATGAAATGCATGTTCATTTGGATTCAGGTCAGGTGATTGACCTGGCCATTGCAGAACATTCCATTTCTCTGCCTTAAAAAAGCCACGGGTTGCTTTTGAATTATGTCCATCTGCACTGTGAAGGATGAGTTTTGAAGTTTTGAAGGATTTTGGCTGAATCTAAGCAGATAACATAGCCCTATACACTTCAGTATTCATCCTGCTGCTTTGGTCATCAGCCGCATCATCAATAAATATAAAGGAACCAGTTCGAATGGGAGCAGTACATGCCCACGTCATAAGATGAGGTGGTATGCTTTGGATCATGAGCAGTTCCTTTCCTTCTCCATACTTTTCTTTTTCCATCATTCTGGTGCAAGTTGACATTTGTCTCATCTGTCCATAGGATGTTGTTCCAGATACTGCAAAGTATTTTTTTTAGATGTTTCAACTCTAATCTGGTCTTCCTGTTTTCGAGGCTCTGTAATGTGTAAGTGTTGACTTTGACACTGATATGCTTACCTCACGGAAGGTGTTCTTGATCTGACCAACTACTGTGAAGGGGTTTTTGTTCACCAGGGAAAGAATTCTTCTGTCATCTACCACTGTTGTTTTCCACGGTCTTCCAGGCCTTTTGGGGTTCCAGAGCTCACCAGTGTGTTCTTTCTTTTTAAGAATGGAGCAAATAGTTGATTTGGCCATACCTAATGTTTTGGTTATCTCTCTCATTGGGTTTGTATTGATTTTTCAGCTTCATTTGCTCTTTGGACTTCATACTGAGAGTTAATAGCAACAGAAACCAAATGCAAATAAACTCCAGACGTTTTATCTGCATAGCTGTAAGTCAAACAGTGAGGGAATAATACACGTGGCCAGCTGAGCAGCCAATTGTCTGATTACTTTTGATCCCTTAAAAAGTGGGGGAACCACATATAAAAAGTGTTGTAATTCCTAATTGTAATTGGTCACCTAATCTGGATGTAAATACTCTCAAAGTTTGCACTTTTGGTTCATATTCATTATTTAATTTCAACTCCAATATACTGTGGTAAACAGCTAAAATAATAACTTTGTACAGTGTCTAAATACTTATTGACATGACTGTACATTGTTATCCTTTCACATGGTGTCACTTATTAAAATTGTACTTACAGAACCTTCTAAATAGGGCATGCAATTTAACCTTCAAAAATATAAAGGAAACTTAACTGAGTCTAAAGCGCACAACTGATCTTAAACCATGTGGCATTATGCACTGCCACCCTCACATTGAACCCCCTCTCCTTGATGCAAAGATTAAAGTCTTCTCGTTCATGCAACATGATCTGAGCCACCTTCTTCTGCACCACAAATGCATGCATGCGGCCCCGTGCAGCATTCAGCAAACCAGGCACAGGAGCACTGGCAGGGAAAAGAGACCTATCAGAAGAGAAGTGACAGGGAACCAGAGAGAGTATAAGACAGGAAGAGAGAGAAAATGAGGGTGTGGAGAATGAGGGCACAGAGAGAGAGAGAGAGAGAGAGAGAGAGAGAGAGAGAGAGAGAGAGAGAGAGCGCATAGCTGGAAGATGGGCGAGCAGCTAAAGGACAGTGACGAAGGGATGGTGGTGATGAGTGCAAGACGATGGAGCATGCTGACTAGTGACAGAACACATTACAGAACACGAAGATAAGGAAAGAGAGTGACAGTATGTGGTATGTGGTGAAGAGGAACGAAAATAGGACAGAGATAGAAGTAGGGGGTGTGGAGAGACGCAGACTATATTTACATGCTCCCTAATAATCCATTAATAATCCAAATAATAGCTACCTTGATGCAAAAGGTAGAACAGAGTGAAGGGATTGAGACAAATCAGAAGAAAATATATAGTTCTGAAAACTACAGACTTTCCATCCACATCTCTTCCCCCCTCTGATCTCTGGTCAATAATCAAGGAATGTAGAAATAATCAAATATATTTATGTTTATGTTGAAGTAGAGGTGTCAATGTGTATTAGCGGTAGAAAACAAAAATTCTGGTCAAAACCTGATTGCTCATCATTTTTCTGTCAAGAATTTATTCTTTTACAAAGTTTTTGCACAGATTCTGAGCAAACCTTTGCATGACAATGCACAATGACTAACATGACAAGAAAATTGGTCCTATTGTAAAACAAAGCTCATTTTAAACATTTTAAAAATGCAAGTTGGGATGGACATCTAACTAATATTTTGAAGAATTGTTAAGGTTATGAATGATTCTTCTCTCTTTTGTTCAACTGCTGACACTGTTGGCCTGTTTTTCAGTAAGTGTAAGGACGGCAAGTCTTGACTTGCCAATGAGTCCTGGGAGTTTAACATAAGTGATTTGTTACACAGTGACAGTATGATGGCGTAGTAGGGGTTTATAATATTCTGAGAAAAGAATCAGAGTTTAAAGTCTTACATTTACGAGAAACAACTCAGATATTACAAGATTATAGCGGAGCGCCCCGCACGTGAAGTGCGCAGCACAAAGCTCCATACTTAAGAGAATATGGTAATGCATCGACCTGATTTTTGATGGCT
>JAOTRR010000010.1:13169550-13182527 GCA_028570945.1 Gogo arcuatus | reverse complement strand
GAAGGGGAGAGAGAGAGAGAGAGAGAGAGAGAGAGAGAGAGAGAGAGAGAGAGCTCATCCAAAAGCTTCCTTAGAACAAACACTGTCGCTGCCGCCCACCAACCTGCTGTTTGAAGTGTGAGTGTTTGAAATGTGCGATTGTGTGTGTGTGTGTGTGTGTGTGTTGCAGGAGTGTATGAGAGAGCAGATGCTTCCTAAGAGTAGGCATAAATCACGTTATTATGAACGCCAGTTACTGAACACATTCTGGTACAGACGCACACGCCCAACAACCCTCCTTCCCTACATGACTGGTTTTCCAGACTCAGCGTATGAGCCTACTAAACATCCTGGACACACGCTCACAAGGAAAAAGAAGCAATGCAATAAAACCCTCATTTTATGACGCTTTGACTGCTTTGACTTTGGTCCTATATTAGAGCGATATGTTCCATGTCACACGACTGCCATTCAAGCTAGTGCGTCACGTCTCTGTCAGGAATCCTAAAGGCGGAGTTTTCATTGTATTTGTGTTTCTTTTGTGCTTTCTTTTATTGGGGTTTCACATGAGCACTCTCTCGGTGAAGTTCATGCCTCAGGATTAATGTTTACTTACCAGAGAAGTTGCGTGAAACTAGCATGGTTGTGAGAATGGCTCCCTGAAAAGAAACAGTTCACAGAGCAATAAGTTACAAAATAATGGCAATGGATTTAAAAAAAAAAAAAAAAAAAAAGGTCTGCAGTCAGCGCTTTTCCATTGACGCAGTACTGGTGCCTAATGACAAATAAGTCATTCTGCACATTTCCACTGCAAAACCTGCTCGGTTCCAGGCTTGAAGATGATATTAATTTTGCCAACGAACAGTAGCTTGTTTTTATCATACCTTCAATTGGAACTCCTGAGTCATGCTTTTGATAAGGGCACGTGAACAGATATTACACTCTCAGTCCAGTGGTGGTTATACTCATGAGAACATTGTTGCTAGGCAACTGGGAAGTACTGTCATCAAGCTTATAATTTAGCTAGCTAGTGGAAGCAAGACGGAATGACTCCAAATGACGAAAAATAGCTTGGTGCTTGAGCGTTGGCTGAACTTCCACGGGCTCAATCATATTGAAAAACATCCTAAGGTTATTGCATGGGTGTCCAAAAAATGATCTTGAAATCATTAGTTTGCCAGTGATAACCAGACATTTTATGACACAAGGTTTTAGAAAATTGGTAGAACATAAAATGACCCTTAACCCTTAACCCCTAACCCTAATCCCTAACTCGTACAACACCGTACCACACAAAGGAGCACATTAAACACACTTATACAGCCTGAAACGCACTCCACCCCTTGGACTTTTGGCTAAACTCCGCCCAGTTCTACCCAGGTAGAAGATGCTGGATCAGGTTCTTCGGCAGGGTGTCCGAAGTGGCTGATACGTTGATGTACAGTACCAGTCAAAAGTTTGGACACACCTTCTAATTCAGTCTGGATAATTATTTTAGAAGTACAGAATTTTGACCTGTACAGGTTTATTACTAAGCTCTCAGGCAGGTTCTTCAGAAAAGCTTTGTTGCTTCTCTGAACATCATCATCTCCTGCACCAGAACCTGGTCAATGGAAAAGGGGAAATCAGGAAGGACACACAGTCAGACCTTGAGTTTTCTCCTGGCGTTGAACTTCTTCAGGCACTCTACTGTCTCTTGTCTGTGCATCATGGAGGCCACAGTCGAGCGTTGCTGTGAAAGACGGACATGTCATTAGACAAACGAGATAAGCTGCGTCTTAGTTCTGCAAAACCTTCATAATGTCTCTGATGCACATACTGGAAATAATATATACTGTATGTGGTGTGTCATTTACTGACAACATACGGTAGACCATTAACCTGTAATCAGTTGTGTTTCTTTTACGTAAATCCTTACACACATTTTTAATATTATATAATATACAGTGCTCTTCAGAAATATTGGCACCCTTCATAAAAATGAGCAGCTCAGCCATACAGGGATTTTGTATCATTTTAGTCCGACATGCTTTTTCCTAAGCACAAAATATTTTTCAGTGTTAAAAAAATATTTTTGGGGTTCAAAATTATTGGCACTTGATCTTTTGTGATCTGTGCCCTGAAGAATCTTTTCCTGGAATGTCTAACTGGATAAAACTGACATGGATGTCGTAAAACACTGATTTTGTGTTTCTTTAACCATTTCTGTTTTGACATGGAGGTATGTTTGACTTATGATTGTATCTATGCCGAATTCTTACACTCGTGGCATATGCAACCAGGTTTTGGGCTGAAATATCCTGGTACATAACATAATTCGTGACGTTGTTAATCTTCACAGGAGCCTCCAATCCACCTGCCACAAAACAGCTCCAAAGAATTACTGATCCACCGCCATATTTTATAGTGGGGTGACAGCAAAGAGTTCAATTTTGGTTTCATATGACCACATACTGTAATATATGCTGCCAAAGTTAGATCTAATGACACTTGGTGCATTTTGTGAGATGCTCTCAGGAAGGACAAAAAAAAAAAAAAATCTAACAGTGCTATTATCAACTCCATCAGTGCGTTTATAATGATCAAGTATTTCTGACTGCTCATCTGTTCGTGTCTGTGATGAGGAAGTGAATGTGTGTGCTTGCATAACCGTAGACACTTACGCAGACCCATGGGTGTTTAAGAGCTTCCTGTGCAGTGATCCTCTTGGCCGGGTTGATGGTGAGCATCTGGTTAATGAGGTTCTTGGCTTCAGGGGTGACTGTGTCCCACTCTGGAGAAGGAAACTGCAGGACAGTAGACACACAAATGTGCAAGATTGACAGATGTTGGAGTGGAAGATACAAATATGATATGGCATGTAATAATGTCCGGCACTTACATCATAGGCTCCGGCTTTGATCTGCTGGTAGAGTTTGTGCTGGTCCTCATCCCAGAAAGGAGGGTAGCCAACAAGCAGAATGTACAAGATAACACCTGTGTAGACATTTGACAGCAAAAAAAAAAAAAAAAAAAAGTTGTTATAGAATTACATAAAATTCCTTGCTTGCAAAAGTCCAATGTTTTTTAATACAGTAGTTGCACTTAATGTTACCAATTCGAACATACATAAATAGCATGTAATTGGATGAAAAGCAACAGAGGAACAGCTACACAAGCCACACTGGATCATGTTTCTTAAAAAAAAAAAAAAAACCCTGTAGTAATTCTTTTAACTGTATTTTTTTTTTTCATAAGTTTGTCAGCTCTGCTACAGTTCTCTTTGAAGTACACCATCCGGGTTGCTGAACTACTTTGCTGAGTTCATGGTTTGTCAGTGGACAACATTTGGTTTAGGACATGGGTGTTTTTGTGACCTTTAAGAACAGGAAAAATTGAGCCAGTATAACAGACAGAGCTTGGGTTTGGTGTGTCTAAGAGAGAGACAGGATGAGAGAGATGACAAAAGGAACATCTGACTCACCACAAGCCCAAATGTCCACGGGTTTCCCATAAGCCTCTTTCCTTAGCACCTCAGGTGACAGGTAACCTGGTGTACCTGCGAATCCTGTACATATGGTTTGTAAAAAAAAGAAAAAAAGATGACAATCCCAAGACAGCTGTGACGCCGGTCAGATATAGCTAGTTTCAATACAGGCTACATACCAAACCAGGCCTGCTGGTCCCCTTGCACTTCAATGGCCAAACCGAAATCGGCTAACTTCACCGCTGCGTTCTTGCATTTGCTGGCCAGGAGCAGGTTCTCTGGCTAAACAAGGACATCGAGGTCTCAGATTACTACTAGATAATAAAGAATAACTTATCCAATCTACCTAATCACACACTGAAGAAACACTCAATAGCCGTCCCAGTCAACATATATCCAACTTAGTAACATTTCATGATTATTAGTAGTATTAGTATTAGTAGTAGTAGTATACACAATTGCATTAGTAAAGCCTTATTTTCGCAGCTGCAATTCAAAATCTTCAGTGACTGGTTTGTTGTCACACTGTGCTGTTGAGATCAGAGATCCAGCAGAATGGACCACATCAGTCCGCCTCATTGGTCTGCATTTACGCAGCATCACCTCGCTGCTGAGTTCAGAGGCTGCCTGTGGCTGTGAGCTCCGTCACCTTACTCCCACTCACATACTGATAAACACGCAACGGCACAGACCCTTACAGTCAGGCATGCACAGATTTTACACTGATGCATAATGGCATGTAGTTTTGCAGATGTGGTGTAAGCTACTACACATATGCACGCACAGATTTTACAATAAGCAAAGCTGTAACCTTTAAGTGCAACAATGTACACAAGGCTTACACCACATCGTACTAGATGCTGGTATCTGAAGATGAAGATAGAAGATGAAATCTAATTTCCTTTATTTGTTTATTAAGAAATCTGACAGGAATTGATCAGAAATGATGTGTTGATAGAAGATACAAGGTAGCATATATGATAGAGAAACTAGGATATTTGCCATGTAAATTTGCCTACAATGCTATGTAGGTAGTGGTGTGTGTGTCAGATGTAAAAAACAAATATCTCAAATTCTGTGTGCCTTAAAAGAAGAGATGAGAGCGTCCCTGCTAGCAGGTTTCGTTATGATTCATAGTGATAGCCGTGAAAGCCTGTATAACAGTTTCAAATCTGACATTTTTACTTCCTTTCAGAAACACCAAATAACATTGACTGAAACATACAGGTTTCAAAACATATAGGTACAGAGGTGACATATTTCCAGCCCCACATAACATACATTTACATGAGTTAGTGTGTGCGTGTGTGTATTTGCAATGCTGCCGTCTCTCACTGTGTGCTTGGTACAGTGCTAAGTAGGTTAAGTTCCTTCCGCTCTAGTGGAAGCTGGTCTGGGTGAGAAAGTGGGTTAGAAGGCAGAGCAGAAGAACAGTGTAGGTGTTTGAGAGCAATTCCAGTTCTCTCCTGCTCCTCGCTGTCCAACTGCTGCTCCCAGAAGAATGGAGAGCAGGAGGAGAGAACGTGTAACGCCATAGCTATCTCCAATCACAGCTGCTATTCAGGGAAATAAAACGTGAGCATTCAATGTCGCGTTCGGGAAGCACGTTAGGGAATAGAAATGTGGAGCACAGTCTAGAAGGTTAAAAGACCTCAATATTCAGCCTTGAAACCTTTCGCGCTCACGATCTCATTCTTAAATATGTTATAATGTGCTTAAGTCCTGCACTGAACAGATGGGAACAGTTTTTATATCGCACAGACTGACTTGAGACTTATTAAACCATTTATATTCGAGTCCTGCGAAATCTCTTCTCATCTCATCTTGTGATTAATGAATAAACATAAGCTGATCACACTTAAATTGCTTGATGCTCACTAAACCACACTGCTGCAGATATTTTTCATTTTAAGATGTGCCAGTGCTGCATTTTTGAAAAGTACACAATAGACCAAAGCCAATAATGTCAGAGTAAGTGCTGTCCCCTGTGACAGAATTAAACTAGTGTTTATAACTCTGAGAAACAGGAGTGTATACTTACAATGATTTATACCACAGCACTGTTGAATTCTCAAATATAATTGGTTTCGAAGGTGTAAATAAATTTTCTATAACAGCAGTCTTGACAGAAGTGTCAGCTGCAAGGCAAATCACATTATCATTCCTACACTAACAACTAATTCACAGGGACTTGTATGCTGTACGCATCACATAATAAAAGGGGCGCTCCGTATAATAGTCGATATAGTGGAGTTTTCTGTAAGGAATCATTTATGGAAGGAGTCTCTAGCGTCAGCGCTTTGTAAAGGTCAGTAGGTTTTCCACCACTGGAAAGTCTTCAGGATAGAGGACTCTGCTTATTCCCGATTTCTCAGTAACACAATAAGCTGCATTGTTAGCTTCAACTAAACAATTAAAACAATTAAAAACATGTGTCTTTCATCAGTATATGAAAATTGTAATCATTTGCAAATTGTTGTGGTATAAAAGGAATAAAACAGTGCTGTTATAGGAAAATTCTGCTTCGTGTTGAGTCATTACACCACCAGTGTGTTGCTTATTTTCTTACAATAGCACACCCTAAAGTGTAGTGTTTTATTCCTTACATATCTGGATACTAAAGTATTTAAATGCTATCATGCTATCAGTACAACAACTTGTTTGATATACACTCACTGGCCACTTTATTATGAACACCTCTACTATATCTACATCTACATCTACTCATTCAAGCAATTATCCAATTAGCAACAGAGTAATGCATAGAATCATCCAGATTATAGATAGTTAATGTCCATATTAAACATCAGAATGGGAAAATGTGATCCCGATGACTTTGACTATGGTATGGTCATTGGTGCCAGATGGGCTGGTATGAGTATTAGAAATTGCTGATCTCCCAGGATTTTCACATAGAACAGTCTCTAGAGTTTACATAGAATGATGACAAAAAAAAAAAAGCATCTCAGAACAGAAAAGTCAAACTCTGAGGTGAATGGGCTACCACATCAGGTTTCACTTCTACCAGCAAGTACAGATATCTGAGGCTATAGTGGACACACCAAGAGGCTCACCAAAACTGAACAGTCGAAGTTTGGAAAAACATCACCTGATCTGATGAATCTTGATTTCTGCTGCAACATGGAGATTCTAGGATCAGAATTTGGTGTTAACAAGTAGTCGTCTCAGACTGGTTCCAATGACCATGACAATAGTGGTGGCTCGTCCACAGGGGAAGGTATGTATATCAAATTTGTTATATATAAATATTGCTATTTGACAGTTAGCATATTTAGATGTTGAGCAATCATCTAGAATGGGAGCTCACTGCCCCACAGAGTTGTTATTATTACGCCTAGTGGTCAAAAATGGGAACTGCAACAAGCGCTAATAGAGAACCACTGGGGCAAGAGTCACGTTGCACCATGGTCGCTCTGTGAACGTTTTCAGTGGAGGAGCAGCAGACAGCACAGTTAATGACAGGGTTGCCACTTTACACCAAAGGTTTAATATGGCCGGCAAGATCTAGTTTTATAGCAAATAATCGGAAGACATTTCTTCAAACAAAGGCAAAGTGTAAGTGCAGGCAGTGTGTCTATGATGTACAGAACCATTTCTATTGTAAGATGTAAGTTGCAAAGATTGGGAGAGGGCAAGAGAGAATATGGAGTGGATAACGTCTGTACATCAGAACTGCATGTGCACCGTGTTGACCTTGTATCGTACGCAAAGGCACAACAATGTGTCTCACTTTTCCAGTGCCTTTTTTGAGCTAATTACCTCTGCCAACTTTGCCATGGGCCAAGGAACAACTGATTAGATTTTGATGCAAATCCTGATATGTATGTGGAGCCAAGCTTTTTTTGTCTCTTCCCAACGTAACTCAAAACGTAGTGAATGGATTTTGATGAAATTTGGTGTACAGCTTTAGTATTATCCTAGGTTCAAGTGATTTGATTTTGATGTTGATAATATATGGCTTGGTGGAGGTATTCAGTCTATCAAGTGCCCTTCTAGTTTCATGTGTGGTTTCAGGTCTTTTGTTTAGATGGGCTAAAATGTTTGATGAAACCTAGTATCCCTGGTTAATGATATTAGCTAGAAAAAAGGTACACCTAAAACCTCTCAAAATGAGCTGCTAGCCTGTATCCTGGATGAAAAAAAAAATCACCAGATAGTCTATACCGTACGTCAAACGTGATAGCCTCTCGAATTAATTTTGTTTGAGGTTATATCGTTATTAATCTATGTCCAAAACCTAAGGCAAAATAATCATGATAATAAATGCTGCTGCATGACTATAAGTTCGGCATACTTCAATGGCCTCCTCAGTCACTAGATCTGAATCCAATATTCAGCCTGGATTGGATTCCAATAGATTTAGGCTGTAGTAGACCAGGAAATTCACTGCATGAACGTGCAGATGAAAAGTCTACAGCAATTATGTGATGCAATCATGTCAACATGGACCAGAATCTCAAGAAGTTGTTTCTGAAAGCTTGTGGAATCCATGCCTTGAAAAACTGAGGCTGTTCTGAGAGCAAAGTGGATCCTACCCAGTATTAGTATGATGTTCCTAATAAAGTGGCCAGTTGAGTGTATATGTAAATAACATCAGTACCAGGGCAAAAAAACAAACAACAATATTTAAACAGAGACAAAGAAAATTATTATAGATAAGAAATCATTTTTACTTTATACTGGAAGCAAACATATTCCCCCATTCAAACCCATGACATCAAAATCATGATTATACATTTTATAAATGAACTAATGATACAAAATAGTGGTATTTCCAGTGTATCATCTGCATTATATCCAGCAGCATTATAATCTTCATGAACTGTTAAGCAGTATGTACATGGTGGAGGGACACAAACGCAGACGAGCGCAAGCATGCAATCGTGGTGAGGCAGAGCGAAGGAAAGAACAAGAGCCGTCACTCACCTTGAGATCTCGGTGCACCACACCCATTTGGTGGCAGTGAAGCACCGCCTCCAGGATCTGCTGGATGCAATGACTGCATGCAAACACCAGGGGGCGTGTGTTAGTTGGAGCAGTGCTACATTCTCTCGTGCACAGGCACAGGCAGGGAATGGATACAGCTGCATGTTAACAAACTTGTCCTATGCATCACACATACATAGTTTTCCTTTTTAAAAAATACTAAAAGAATGAAGGATTGAATGAAGGAAAGAATGAAGGATTTGCATCTGTTTTTGCTTCACGGCTGCACTTCCAGAATAAACGCAGTGTATTACACACAAGGATGTCAAAAAAAAAAGTTACAACTAGAGTTGATATGCCAAGCATTAACACTTCTATGCTGTGTTTCTGACACAGGAAACTCCAAATGACGCTATACCACTACAGCAAAAAGCCCTCCGACCGTTAGATTGTCACACCACCACCCACAAGAGAGAAAGAGAAAAAGACAGGGACAGGAAAAAAAAAGAAAGAGACATACAAGAAGAGACCAAAACAAAAAAAAGGCAGTTAAATAGAAAGAAAGAAAGACTTAGAGAAAGAGTGTGCTTGAGACAGGGAACGAGGAAACAGAGGAGACGAGCAATAGGAGGAAGCAATGAGATAGGCAGAGATAGAGAGATGGAGAGAGAGAGATGGAGAGAGATGGAGGGTGCAAGCGTGGCAGGAGCTCCTGAAAAAAATGGCGTCTGGAAATATGGCAATGTGTCAGAATCAGGATGTGGACAGCGTGAGTCAGGCTGTGTAGGTGGAGGCTTCTGATTTGCTGATTATATCTAGATCACTGATACTTATAATGTATATAAACAGGTTCCTTCCAACTCTATCTATCGACTGTACATAGCACTGGCATTCAATGATGTAACTCTTCAGACCACCCATGTGGCTGACACCAAATTCCTCGTACATCTTGTACTTGACAAATAAATATTCTGGTGTGTATACCGAGAGAAACAGGATGTGTAAAGTGCTCCTGGAGCTGTAGGAGGTGAAACCGGCAGATATTCAAATATTCAAGCATTCACTCTATGGGGTTGTTAAGTTCTGAGAGCGATGGGTTCGTTCTTCTTAAGTTTCCTCACTTCACTGCTGCCATAGCAACAACTAGTAATGCTAACGGAGACATCAATCATGTTATGTCCGTTGCTGTTGAAGTGTCTCGCTACTGGAAATCCTTAATTCAGATAAAGGTGTTTGAGAGGGGCAAAATCAGATCATTAGATTTTTTTGTATAATGGTGACTCTACTTTGATTTTAGTGGTTGTGTTGATAAATTTGTATCTACAATATACAGTGCGTTGCATAAGTATCCACCCCCTTGAACTTTTCTATATTTTGTAGTGGTACAACCAGGACGTACTGTAATTGGGATTACAAGTCATGAACCAACACAAAACAGCTTAAGTGTGTATGGGGGGGGGGGGGACTTCTGGAAATGTATCAGGTTATAAAAAATATCACTTTAAACTTTGAATATCTCACAGAAAACCATTAAATTCGTCACTGAAATAATAGAAAGAAAGAATATGGCACAGCTGTGAGTCTGACTACAGGAGGCCTTCCACCAAAAATTTGTGACTTCATAAAGAGTGCATTAGTCAAAAGCAAATCAAAAGACCAAGGATAACTCTGAAGGAGCTAAAGAGATTCACAGCTCAGATGGGAGAAAAACCTTAGTTGGCAACCTGAAACTTCACAAAGACACTTCATACATGTGGTGGAAAGAAAATGATCTGGTCCATTGAGACTAAAAATTGACCTTTTTGCTCTACATTTGACAGAAGCCCAACAGTATATCGTTATCACAGTGAAGCATGGCGGTGGTAGCATCGTGTTAAGCGTTACCTTCAGCCTCCTTGATCAAAGGGTTTGAGTAATTATTCAAGGCACTGTAGCAAGGGAAAAAAATGTGAGAAACAGGTCTGGTTTCTGTATATTATATGGAAAACACAGAAACATTTGCTAATGCATTTCAGAGCGGACTTTTCCTTTAACATGAATGTTCCCAAATGACATTTTTTAGATAACATATGAGGGTGATAGTATATCTGTGTGATAGGCAGCGGGATAGTGTAAATCCTAAGCTAACATCAACAGTCTATACATGACACACTCATATGGCAAAGCAAGAGCCTCTAAATTCCAAAACAGTAAGGACAGGCAGATTGGGCTTCCCTTTGCCCTGTCAGCAATGCCACATGTCCTATCAGATATCCCTCTAGTGAGCAAGGGGACGGCATGGTCCTGCGCCTGCTTTTTCCCTTCCTAGAGACCAGACATGCTGCCAAATCCAGCACACACACGTGCACACACACCCAGTGGCTATATATGAGTGTATGAACAATGGCAAATAAATAGCCATCACTAAATACTGGAAATTTGAACATATATTAGGACAGGGTTGTGATCTGACTGGCCTCTATTCTAAAAGCAAACACATCTCCTATTGTAGTTCTGACAAACTACAAACTAAATGAATGTGAGTGACATGTTGAACTTTTCTATGTGTTAAAGAAAAAGAGAGAAAGTGAGACTTTGCTTTTTAGGCTAGAAAACAAGATGCCTTGAGGAAGCTTGAGGAAGTAGTCAGTTGTCCCAGTGCATCGGATGCAGAAAAAAATAACCATCATCCATACAGGTTAGATAGACAGGCAGACAGACAGACAATGCAGCAGGCATTACGAGTCTCATGCGGTGGCCAGTGCACTCGCTATACTGACCTTCAGGTCCCTGTGCACTATGTCATGTTGGTGAATGTGATTGACACTGTCTAGAATCTGATGGATACAGTGACTGCAAAGACAAGACAAGAAAGGGAAGGACAGAGAATAAAGTGGAGATAAGATGAGGCGGCTATAGAAGGAAACGGGGTTAGTAGTGGTGACAGGTGGAGGTACTGGCATGGAAGAAAATAAATAAAAATAAATTTTAAAAAAGTAGCACTTTGTCATTTTTAGAGCTGCCAATTATAATAACCCATCATTCTCCTTTCCTCTTTCACTTCCACTCTGTTTTGGCTGGGGGTGGAGCTTATTTCTGGGCCAGAAAAATATACTTAGAAGCTGAAAATGAAAAAGCTAGACAGATCTACTGCACAGCTATATCACAAATCGCATTTTTCCTCAGGTATTATTGAAATAATGCATTGCATTATAGGCCAGGATGTATGTTTAGACGTTACAGACTGCAATTTTAAACGGCTTAAGACATAAAGAGATAATCCAACACCTAAATCATTAAATCATGGAAGAACTAAGTGGCGTGAGGGTGTCTCATGCTGTGTGTGTCTAGTTTCTAAAGACAAAACATAACATATTCCTTGGTGTTATCAGATTAGATTAGATTGATCTGTGCAATGCAAACTTCAAACAAGTCACAAAGAATGATGCCAACCAGACAGATGCACTGTTATATTTGTCTGGTGGTCTGGTTTATAATGACACCCCCTCTTATTCTGATTTGTAGAGCTCTTATCTGTTCAGATGAGAGGACTCCAAACAACAGCACTGATGCTTGAAATGTAGATCTATTGTGGCGACATTGTTGAGAAAGAAGTATCTATATGGAATAAACGGGGTGAATGGAATGTGTGTGTGCATAAAGGTGGAAGTATGCGTGTGAGCATGTGCGTGGACTGAGCCGACAGTACTGGACGTGTGGCGGGGGCTTGAGTCAGAGCTGGCACACTAATTATCTGTGTTAATTAGAGGCCTACTTTCATGTCTCTCTAAGGAAGGCGAGGATGGGCCGGGGGACTCTAAAGCACGGCAGCGTGGACTAGGAGATGAGGCTACAGTACAATCGTACAACAGTCTCTGCAGGGGAGTGAAAACTAGTGGGCAGTACAGCAAAGAATATTTGGGGAAAAAAAATTGTACATGATACGCAAGTTCAAATCCTGACAATGCCAGAACTTAGGTGGGAGGGAACTTTTCAGCACCTGTCACCCCTGTCAACCACAGCAACTGTGAGCTCATGTATGTAGAAGACGGCGGATAACACTTTCCTCAGAGTGTGAGACGCAGCATGAACAGAGGAAGTGTCTCAGAGGAAGCATGTGTTTACCCCACCCTCTCTTGGTAGGTAGCTGTCGTGTGAGCTAGTGGGTGGGAGTCGGCAAGACCAAATTAGGGAGAAAATGGTGGGGGAAAAAAACAACAAATCATATGTGATAGCTCTCCATACTGCTAAAAAATAACAAAAGAAGAAAGGTTGAGATCAAAGGTTAGATCAATTGTATAGGGTGTTGTGTGTATTTCTGTGTTTTGAACCATAACAGGCTATGAGATTGTTATAGGAATTGCACAAAGGTTTTTTTTTAATGAAAAATGATTAGTATTTCATAAAATATGATTTTCAGTTTATCATCATATTAACTAGTCTCTCCTCCTCCAAGGCTTCTCTCCTTCTTCTTTTCTAGCAGCGCATCTTACACCCCCCGCAATACACCCACGCAGTCAAATTGATTAGAGTCCCTCTCCTGAAGGGGACTGCAGTGCATGTGTGTGTGTGTGTGTGTGTGTGTGTGTGTGTGTGTGTGTGTGTG
>JAOTRR010000010.1:13031822-13044219 GCA_028570945.1 Gogo arcuatus | reverse complement strand
GGAAGGCCGCTGTGCATTCTGGGATTCGGAGTTCCGAGCCTTCGCTGACGTCACAGTAGCAGTGACCCAGCAGAGAATGCTGCTTGGGGATGTTAATCCAAATGACCGACAGTCCTCTTGGTAGGACAGCAGTCAGACAAAATAATTGACAAACATTAAAACATGTTGCAAAGTAGATTTTGAAAGTATATTGTAATATAGTTTACGTTCTAGAGTACTCCTGTAGTATTTCCTCAACCAGTGCATATTAATACTAATTCAGTAGTCTCTCTGATGATGATAATCAGTGTTGCCCTTTTACCCAGTCCAGGGCATGTGACTTGTGCGTATGTGGACTGTTCTACACCCTCACCACAGAGGAGGACAATGAGCCCTGGACTTGTAGAGGGCACAACACTCAGCAAACAGGTAGTACACCCCATCACAGTTAACACCACCTCCCAAAAACATGTCAGTAGGTGGATTGACTAAGACAAACTGCCCCTCATGCCCAGTGTTCCAGCTCTAGATCCATCATGACCAGGATAAAGTGCAGGATAAATCCACTTTCTTTAATTTTGAAGTGAAGACCACATTGAACTGCTCTTAAAACATAGGATGGGTGGATGGATAGATGGATGTCATATCAGTTCAGTTATTGTTGTCGTAATGGACATTATGCTACATTACCCAAGGAGTATTCGTTGCTTCAGAATTGCTGAACTGATGAGCAGGGAAACCTCTTGAAAATTACATTTAATGCCCGGTTATCTTGACTTCCTACAACCGGACAATTAGTTGAGCTGAATGAAATAAGCCTGTACTACGTTTCTTACAGCAGCAGAAGACGTTCACCTCATCCACATGTCGCTTGAAGCGCTTGCTGGCGGAGTCACAGCAAATGGTGGCCAGTCTGGAACTCTCTTCTGGAAAACCTCTAAGCCATTCCCAAAGCCCTCCAAGTCACAGCTCAAGTCCCGACCTGAGTTCCACTGTTTCACAATATAACTCTGACTGCCACCTCAACGATGACCATAACAATACCAAGAGTCGCGACCAGTTCCAGTCTCCCAGTAATAGCCAAGAAGAAAGACAACCAGGAAGGGTACGTCTTTGTGTTCTTGTGTTCTTTCTTTGCATTTCAATGGAGAATTGCATTCATCAATGTGTAACTTGAAAATAAAAGCACGTATTTTTCATTTCCCTTCAGGATGGCTCCCAAATCCACAACATCGGCGGTTCACAGAAAACCAAGGAATATGGTCAATAGATCTTTGAAGAGACGTCTTTGAACTTTGAACTTTGAAAACGGACCAACATGGACATCTTAATGGTGCTTCCTGTGGACATAGCCATTCCTCCATACTGCCAGCTCATTTGAATACAAATAAATACTTTTAAGGCAACCAAAGAGTGATGGTTACAAATATTTTGACGACAGAATTCTTAAACTTCATTTTAAATTTGATGATTTTAAATTTTATATTCATTTGTTTTTACAAAAAAATAAATCTATTATACTCCTTAATAAAGTAAACATAACATGTTGCTTTGTCCTGTGGACCAACTACCCGTTTATAAAGTGTCAGACCTGTCAAGTACCCATTTATAAACCTGTCCTACAAGATGGGTTGAATGGTGCTCCTTGTTTTGTCATTCCTGTTTCGTTGTCATCAGACCTGTTTTTAAAAGGGTGAACTGTCCTATGTGGGGTTTGACATTTTTACACTGGAGGAACAGTTCAGTGCTTTTCACTTGTAGACTTTGTGTCTGTATTTAAATCAAGCTCTTTGTATATTTTAAAACATCTGCATTTACAGAATCCTCTCAAGTATTTGGGAACCACAACAAAGGTATTTTTTTTTTAAAATCATTTTGTACATACATTAATTTTGAAATAGTATTAACATATTTTTTTATTTAGACAAGTCTTGAGCTACTTGTGTTTAGAGTTACTGAGAATTTCAATATATTTTATATACGTTTTATATATTTTGCTTAAATAACAAGTCAGAGGGGAAAAAATGTAACGTAGTTGCCACTGTGTAACGAAGGAAACAGATTTGAGCATTTTACTGAAGAACTATTAAATAACTTGGTAAAGTAATATGTTAAAATAAATGTTACCTTAGTCATCCTTGCAAAAGTTTAAATCTCATACATACTAAAGGTGCTTGAAAACCTGGTACCTGAATACCAAAAAGGCTTCCTACTTCCTATGTTTGTGCACTGTATGTTATGAAACAGTGCTTTCTTCTCCCTATGTAGTACAGTACATAGCCAACATAGAATCATAGTTAGTGTTGGCTTTAGTTTGTGACCAATCAATTTTGTTGTAGTTCTAATAGGACTGAAAAATGTCAAAAGATAAAAGTGAAAAAAAGGACAAATCTGAAAAGGCTCTGGCAGCAGAAAAAGAACAATTTTCCAAAGCTCAGGTAAATATGCAGTCATATTGCAGTATATTGGCTATCGTATATTATTTAACTTAAATTCAATATAATGCTATTTTCTCCTTCACAGCTGCAGAGCATTTCAAAGTGCATAACCTCCACTGAAGCTCCAATAAAGGCGAAATACGGCCGCAGTATCTTTCAGAGCATTAAGAGTTTTCCATTCTCTTTCATTTAATATTCTTTTATCGTGTAAGTCAGGGAATTAATTATGCACAGTACTGTACAAAAGGCATCATTAGTCTCAGGTACACTTTGTGCAGTTTTATAAGGACATTGGCTGGTAAGTTTTACTGGGCCTCTTGGGGAATCTGCCCCAGTTCTTTGCCACAGTTCTTCTGGGGACTTTGTCACACTTTCCCCCCCCCCCCCTCCTTTTTTTTTTTTTTTTGCACAGTACTGTATATTTATTCCTTTAATAGTAAGAATAAGCGCATTGTTAAAACCTATGAATATATAAGGATGCATACAGCATTGGTAGCAGTTCAACCACAGAAGACCTCCTATAATAATAAATATACAGTGTTTTGCATAAGTACCCTCTCCCCCTGGTCAACTTTTCCTCATTTTGTTGTGTTACAATCTGAAATAGAAATGAATTTTAATTTTGATTTAACGTTTTGAAGGTGCAGTCTTCTTAGGGACATTTATTGGTGATTGAAGTATCTCTGGGTCCTGATATTTTTGCCCATTCTTCTGAGCAAAATTGCTCATGCTCTGTCTGATTGGATACAGACCATTGGTGAACAGCAATTTAAATGTTTTACCACATATTCATAAACAGATTGATGTTTGGGCTTTGAGCCTTTGAGGATCTTGATTTTTTTAAACCACTTTAGTGTAGCTTTGGCAGTATGTTTTGGATTGTTATTCTGTTGGAAAGTGGATCTCTGCACTAGTCTCAAATGTCTTGCAGACTGGAACAGGTTTTCTTCTAGAATTCCCCTGAATTTAGTTACAGCACTCTTGTCCTCAACTCTGACCAGTTTCCCAGTCTCTGCTAATGAAAAACATTATCACAACGTGATGCTATCACCACTGTTCTTCACTGTATGTGTGGTGTTCTTTGGGTGAATAGTGATGCAAGGCACTGTAATTAATGTATAATGTGTTCTTATATGTTATAGTATATGGATATTTTGGGGGGGGGGGGTGTTTGAATTTCTGGTTTGAGTTACTGTGCTAAACATCTACCACCCATGTAGGAAAGTTAATACTTGCATTTATGGCATTTGGCAGACACCCTTATCCAGTGCAACTTACATCTCATTTACACAACTGAGCAGTTGAGACTCAGTGGTTTGCTGGGATTTGAACTCACAAACATACATCTTAACCACTGGGCAGACCAGTGTTAGCAGACCTGATTGCTGCAGTTAGCTTAGGGGTTAGGGTATAAGGGATGGAGTGGAACCAACTGTCACAGTACCTGAGTTATAAAGTGGTTGAATGGAAGAACCTGGAAATGCAGGTGGGTTGGGGGTTAGTGTATAAGGGATGACGTACAAATCAGTGCGAGTGGACCTGAGAGCTAAGATCCCCCGGGGATGATTAGTGGTTTGTGTTTAGGGTATTCGGGACGGTGGCCAATGTTAGGTAACCTAATAGTGTGGCTTGGTGAGGGTTAATGGTACACAAGATGGTGAGAAGCTTGGTGTTGGAGGTCCTGAGTGTGGTGGGATTGGAGATCCAGAGAAAACTGTATAAACAGATGATATTGGAACAGTTCTGCTGTTTTTCTGTCAGTGTGGCCATTCCTTAACATTATTACTACAGATATCCTGTTAGGAACGCATTGGGAAAGTGGAGCTGTTGTATTCTGGTCCCATGCTGTGAATTTGCCTCTGGCCAGCAACGCCATTATCAGCTGGAAATTCTGCCATATGTTACATAAACTCCTACGTGATGGCCATCCTAATGTGAGTCCTTCTAACTTATCCAACACATGACACCAGATATTAAACATACTAGAGATGGGTGTGTGACAATATACAGGTATGACTCTGTACTGAAATGAGAAAATCTGAAGTATCTTTGTAGTTTACATTATACTAGAATACTATAGAAGACATGTAGCACATTGAACAGTTTTAGGCTATAAACAGTTTGAACTGTGCAATCTGCTATGGCTGGATGCGTCGTCATGGCCTTGTCATAACCACATTTCTTTCGGCACAACTTTCAGACCCTGCGAGATAGCCGAGGACATGTCCCAAGTATTAAGCAAATGGGAACTTTATGGGTAGGTGAATTAAAAACTAATACCAGCTAACTGAACAACATTTACAGTGATTTTGATTTTGCTAAATGTAAATATTTTTTTTAATATTGGTATTTGATATTTAAGTGCAGATTAAACCCGAAGCTGAGATTTTGTCCTGCATTGTGTAGGGAAGTCTCCATGATCGATATGGACATATTGTTGCTCTGTATGCAAAGTTCCTGTGCATCAAAATTGACTTCCATTGTAAGGTGAGTTAATCTCCTATAGAAGAAGTGTGTAAAAAAAAAAATGAACACACCCATAACTTAATTGTTCTAAATGGAAAAATTATTGCTTGCCCTTAGTGCATTTTGACATTGTTGTGTAGTTGTGCCTGTTTTTACGTTCGTTGTGGAAACTGTCCTGAAAATTGGACTTCTGGATTTAATCATAGCTCCTTTACAGTACACACTAAGGTAGCCACAAATAATAAACTGGCTTTAGAAATTATTCATGTTTCCTTAACAGCACAAAGTGATTCCACCAAATCTGGAAGCTCCTGATGAGGTCCTTGAGAAGGCTATTGCAGTTGATATAAATGAAGTGTGAGTATTTTGATCCAGTTCTGATGTACTTTAAATAAGAATTTTCCCAACAAAAGAGTTTTGAAGGAAAGTGCGTGTCTTTTATGTTCAGGTTTGAAACCACTGGTGAGGTGCTAGACTATATGGATGCTGCACTTATGTTACAAGAAACAGGTCAACTAATCTAATCTAACCTCTCTATGCTGTCAATATGTTGTCATTAGCTATAATTTTTTTAAATGGATAACAGCACCCCAGTTGCTAGTAGAATATTCACATTAATAAGACTAACAGCAAGCATTTATATAATGTACCTAAAATACTTATGGGCTGTTTTTATCTTTCTGTGCAGTTTTCAGGCAACTTGAATCCAACAATACGAGCTCGACGACTGCGGTGGGTCAGTGCCGCCTAGCTCCCTTGGTCCCGCTCATCCAGGACTGCGGCCCTCTCTATCACTTCCTCGTCAAGCTCCTGTTCAAGCTGCACAGCCGTGAGTTGACTTTCTTTTCCATAAGTGGTCAACCCATTTACTTGTACAAAATGTAGAAAAATTCAAGGGGGTGAATACTTATGCAGTGCACTGCTTTACTCTCTGCTGTTTAACATCACATTTTCAGGATTTTACCACTAATTCAGTGGCTTTAACATTTTTAAATGATAATAATAAAAGTACACCTTCAGTGACATTTATCTGTATTGAATATGTGTTTTGGGTATTAAAGGAATACCCGTGGATGCTCTGTTGGGCCATCGTGAGCGATTCCGTGATCAGTTCAACAGGTAAGGACTATTTTCACTCTCATCTAGCCTTCTTCTTGTATGGTTTGAAGTTTGTTGAAATTAATTGGTTGGCATTTGCTTTTATTACTTTTTTCTCTCAGTCTTTCCCAGTTCTTTGAGAAAGCCAGGAGCATGGAGTTCTTTAAAACCATCATACAGATCCCTGATTTTCCTGATGTAAGATTCCATAAAGATTTCTGTCAGAAATTTGTATTCCTCTGATACCATAGTAATGTGCCAATTTACTTTTTAATCCGTTTATAGTGACACTTAATGTTGTTCAACATCCAGGATGTACCTGATAGCAGTTATAAACAGTCATACCCTCACTAACGTCTTTTATTTCTCTTTTGAAAATAATACGAAAGAAAAACACAGCTTGTCATGTTACCAAGAAACTGGAAAGCGCAAAGTTCTTTGTCCCAAAGACTCTCTTGTGATGGAAAACTTACTGACTGTTACAAAACATTTGACACTGAAGATTTGAGAATGTGGTATAAATAGTAGACTCAAACCTTTGGATCCTGCTGTACAACGTACAACATTATCATGAATGCAACATTTTCTGGATGTCTACACATAAATAATAGCTAATGCACAAAACTTTATATCTACAGTCCCCTCCAAACTTCCTGCGTGCAGCTTCAATGGCTGATTATGTCAAGCCAGTGGTGGTTCATAATCAGCTTCCTGAAGATGATGATACAGAGACTCAGGTGGAATTTGGTGAAGGATACCCAATGGTATGCTAATTTGTCATAGCTAAGTTTTGGAATGTAATCTTCCATTACAGTGAATAACTCCATATTTCGCATCTCTGAACAGTTCTCTTCTTTAAACCAGTACGACCCAACAAATGATGTACCTATCCAAAGGTAATGGACCTCCTTTGGTATTGTATTGCATTGTCATTATCCAGCAGAAGATTGAGTCTGAGATTTCAGATTTGGAGTCCATTATGATTCTCTGTACGCCCTCAGGGAGAAAGAGGTCGAGTCTCTGAGGAAGGAGCTTGAAACAATGAGACCTGAGGTGCAAATGTTCAAAGCAGAGGTAAGTAGAAAAAAAGCAGAAGTACAGAATAAACACTAAGCCAAGCACAGAGTAAAGTGCATAGGAGCTTGATAGTGAGTTGGTATTGAATTAGTTTATGCACTGCTGCGTGCAGGCCCAGCGTGCCGTCGTCCACCTGAAGGACCAGGTGAATAAGTTGGAGGCGGAGCTGGAAGACCAACGCACACAAAAACAGATGGCCATGGTGGAGAACGAACAGCTGCGCATGGAGGTGGAGGCATTGAGGACACAGACAGCAGTCGCTGCGAGTATGCAGG
Source organism: Gogo arcuatus (assembly GCA_028570945.1). Classification (NCBI taxonomy): domain Eukaryota; kingdom Metazoa; phylum Chordata; class Actinopteri; order Siluriformes; family Anchariidae; genus Gogo; species Gogo arcuatus. The sequence continues at coordinate 13,036,886 of JAOTRR010000010.1, read as the reverse complement.
CCTCTGTAGATGACAGTGAGTTTTCCTTTCTGCTTACTCGTATTCCTTTCAGAGCCTCATGGAGGATAGCCTGTTTTATGCATAACAGTACCTGAACAGGTCTGGCTGAACCAATCAGAGGTCTTTGTGCTATTGAATTTCTGAATTTAACCCTGCATTCACACTAGAATAGTCTGTTAATCAGTAATAGCCCAATGAAACGCTAAATGATATATCTGCGTCGTAGGCCGAGTTCAAACTGCCCAGATGCATTTCACTCGGCTTAAAGAAAAGCACGCCGAGCTGGTCACCAGGCACGCTGATCTCATGAGAAAGGTTTCACATCAATAAGCTTTTTTTTTTTAGAAACTGAATTGCAGCCAGTGTTTACACACTGTGCTCACCCTGAGTGTCACACTTTGGTTTGTGTGTCAGAATGCAGACATGGTGAAGCAGCTGTCCAGCACTCAGCAAGCTCAGGAGGAGCTGATCAAAGCCAAGCAGCAGATCGCAGAAGACCTGGGGCAGCTCAAGCAGGAGAACAGTACCAAGGTTGAACTTGCTGTTAGCTAGCTTTTCCATACAACACAGGTGTTTTATTATAAGAGCACTGAAAGTTTTGTATTTGAAATTTAACATTGACATGCAGTCAGTGGCACATATTACGTGAACGTTTGCCAGGTACGTTGCATTTTTTCTGGCATTTGACAGTTCACATTTATATTATTTTCTAATATCAGTGTTCAAATCCATTATTTCCATTCAATAATGGAACCTAAAAATTATGATTTGTAATAATTCTCATAAAAGCATAGTTAATTTATTATTAATTGTAGATTGGTTCTTTATGTGCCTTACCACTATACTATATTTAAGCGTCTTCACTATAATGTTTAGCTTGAAGCACAGAAGGCGGAAATCATCCAATTGAGGCAAGAACTGCAGACCGGACAAGCTGAAATATCAAATGTTCAGAGTGCACTCCAGAGCAAAGAAAAGGTTGGTCTCAATGTGCCTGTAGATATGCATTCTTACACTGCACTTATTCTTTGCTTCAGAATCTCATAATCTTGTTTATGTGTGTGTGTGTATATGTGTGTTTGATAGGCAGGGGATCAGTTGAGCAGTGTGTTGGTGGGACTCCAGGCTGAGAAGGAAGCACTGATGCGTTCTCTGAAAGAGCAGCAGGCCGAGCTTGCTACCCTGCGCCAGAGCGTTCAGCTGCACCAGACCACGCTGCAGCAGGAGCGAGACAAGACCCAGAGAGAGATAAGCTCCCTGCAGAGCCAACTACAGGAAAAAGTGAGTGAAGCACTGAAATATGCCATATGTGTTGGAATGTCACAGTCTGCCAAAGTATAGATATAATAAGATATAATGCTGCTTCCATGTGCTGTCAAAATTTATAAAAAATGCTTCCATCATAAAAGTTCCACATGCACATCCCTTTAAATTATAATGCAGTTTAAGATGCTGGCTTTAATCTTTTATTTATAAGTGCTAGTTACATGATATACATGATACTAACCCTAACCCTAACCCTAACCCAAAATATCCCTGATGACAAGCAATCTCTTTACTGTGTAGAAATAGTTCTTAGCATAACTTTTTATGTTTCATATTTTACAAATAAGTATCTGCCATTGCATGGTAGGTCTGTGGACATTTATTTGAGAGAGTGGAAGAGAAGGAAAGGAAGGCTCTAACTAGCTAATATACTCTTAAAGAACAGGCCACCAAGAATAAGCCATATGATTTCTTAAGAAGGAAACGTGAAGGAGTGTGTGTCTCTACAGGTGAGTCGAGAGCAGGAGCAACAGATGGAGTTTGATAAACTGAAGAGAGAGCTGGAGTTGAAAAGAGCAGAGGCACTAAGTGTGCAGAGTGCACTACAGAGTAAAGAGGCGGTGGGTGTTTCCTTACATCACACATTAAATGCACTTTTTTCTTCACTGCAGTATGTCAGATTTTGTCTGATTTGTTGGTTTTTTTTGGTGATTTTATGTATGTGTGTTCTAGGCAGGAGATCAGTTGAGCAGTGTGTTGGTGGGGCTTCAGGCTGAGAAGGAAGTGCTGATGCGTTCTCTGAAAGAGCAGGAGGCCGCGCTTGTTAAACTTCGCCAGGCCGCTCAGCTGCACCAGACCACGCTGCAGCAGGAGAGGGACAAATACCAGAGAGAGATTGACTCCCTGAAGAGCCAACAACAGGAAAAAGTGAGTGAAGTACTGAAATTATAGACTGATTATAAAGTATTAATTGAGTCTGCCAAAGTACAAATACTAGATCAGGTCCATGCTGCCTAGTCGTCAAGAAGCAGGACTTTTCAGATCAGGCCTGGAGGCTGAGAGGGGGATGGGAAAGGTTCATTTTTCCTCATGTCTTGCATATCATGCTTCATTTATATCTCGGAATTTTTACAAGATGTGTACAATTGCTTTTTTTCCCAACCAGAAACCATGGCGGTACAAACTCCTGCACTTAACAACAACAACAAAAAAATCTACATAGACATACCCATTAAGAAAGCAAATAAATCACCTAGATCATAAGTACCAAAAATGTAATCATTCTAGATTACCCTAGATTAAAGACTAAAGAATTTCTGAATACGTCTTTAGTAAAATAATTTTTAATCAATAGCAGATTCCTCAGTAATTGATTCAACACTTAACGTATTAGAGGAAAAAGCCCAGGTTACCCTTCTGTACAAAAACCCTCTAGGATATGAGTGTATTTGATCATTACTCCACTCATTCTAAATGTACAGGCAGAGATTGCTGTTCTGGTATGGTATAAGTGTGTGAGCTCTCACTGACTGCGCAGGATGTGATGTATTCGTGTATTTGTTCACGGCTGCAACGGGAGCAGGCGCAGCAGCTGGAAATCGCTCAGCTGAAACGAGAGTTAGAGGAGACGAGAGTAGAAGTGACAAATTCTCAAAGTGCTCTTCACAGCAAGGAGACGATAGCTGGATTTCTCCTAATTAACTTTACTCACAAACACACAAACTGTTAGAACCATCCATGTTTAAACCTTGACCTCTAGGTTTAATGTATAACCTTATACATAATTAATTTGGCTTAACTCTACTTCATCTTACTGTAGGTGTGTATGAATGGGATGACCTAATTTTTGCTAATTGATATATTTGATCATTCTCCTGTTTGAAAAGGATTATGTCATGTTTGTTATTTTGTGGGTTATAGGCAGGACATGAGATGAGCAGTGTGTTGGTGGGGCTGCAGGCTGAAAAGGAAACACTGATGCGTTCTCTGAAAGAGCAGGAGGCTGAGCTTGCTAACTTGCTCCAGGCTGCTCAGCTACACCAGTCCACACTACAGCAGGAGAGAGAGAAGGCACAGAGAGAGATGAGCTCCCTGCAGAGCCAACTACAAGCCAAGGTCAAGCATCTGTGCATTACTGAACAATGTTATGTAAAAAAAAATATATACCCTTATACATTTTTAGAGTAATTTCAAATGGATTTTAGATCTATGTATAATAATAGCCATAATTTGAATGATATCCTGTCATTTGCAGTATTGGCATAGGTTTTGCAAATTTCCTCCAGCTGGATCTATAAGACATGTGTAGTGGGGGTCAGTTAGTGAAAATGAATAGCTTGTTTTCAGTGCAATTGTAATTCACGTCAGCCATGTGAATAAAAAATGTCCATGACCTTTCTGCTTCGTCAGGAGATTTGACTGGCGTTTGCGTGTTTGTGTTCAGTTGAGCCGGGAGTCGGAGCTCCAGCAGAAGCTGCAGGAGGAGCAGTTTTGCTTATTGCAGTGCGCTGTGGTGGAAGCAGAGGGCATCATCCTAGACGCTCTGGCTAAAGTGGATGACCCCATGCACGTGCGCTGTATTTGCACTCCTGGTATGCTTCTCGAGCAAGCATCTCTATTATTCAACTATACAAAAGTAGATACTCTTTCCTAACCTGAATTCGTCTTGTCATACCAGAGTATTTGATCAATCGGGCTGAGACCACTCTAGTGTCCATTGACAAGATGCAGCAAAGTCATGCTGGGTACTTACAAAATCTGGATGGTAAGGGTTCAGCTGTTAGAACATGTTTAAGGCTCTTTTTATAGAAAATTCTGTAACTGATTCAGTAACATTATTATTATTTCTTCGTTCCAGATGCCAGTGGGCTGTTGAGATCTGTGACTCAGTTTTCCCACCTTGCAGCAGACACTATTGTTAATGGAGCTGCTGCGTCCCACTCTGCACCCACTGACCAAGCTGACAGTAAGAACACACATTCATAAATGAAGCACACAAAACATGAAGCTCATGCAGCTAAAAGCTTGGATGGTAATCATACAGTATTTAGATCCCTAATGCGCAAGCCAGTGGCAAGTAAAACCTCTCTGAGATGACAAAATGATATTCTGGTCATTGTAAATGCACTAAACACTATGGAATACCATTTATAGCTAATAGTATTGTTCTATACTTTATTTCACGCTCAAAGGCAAGTACTTGTGTTTAAAGATGGTGGTCTGGACACTACTGAGAAACCCCATCTCACATATCTCTATTCAGGAAAGTCTGGCAACCTCAAATGTGTAGCAGATCATTTTAATAATGTGAAACCCAAAAACCGAGAAAATCAATCAACCCAACTCTGAATATGAGTAACTTTCCTACATACTGTAAATACTGACATAACTTTGTAACTTAAGTCAGCCTATGCTTTTCTGATGGGCCTTTATGTTGTCACGTTAAGAGTTGTGCATGCATATGATGTGTCAGGTCTAGACTGAGAATCCTTTGAATATTAGATGCAGGAATTTTAGATTAGATTTAGGATGCAGGATCACAGTTTGTGGCATTTCAGGAACAAGACTGTTCCTTCATTTTCATCTCTCTCCCTCTACCCATTTTTAGGGCTGACCAATAACTGTAGAGACTGTGCCACTCACTGTCTGCAGTTCCTTAAAGAGCTCAAGCTGAAGGCCACGCTGCAGAGAGCTGACCCGAGCGCCATCCGCTACACGGTCCAGCGCATCCTCAACCAAGCCACTGTGAGTGTGTGTGTGTGTGTGTGTGTGTGTGTGTGTGTGTGTGTGTGTGTGTGT
>JAOTRR010000010.1:12965565-12987553 GCA_028570945.1 Gogo arcuatus | reverse complement strand
CAGCACAGACACTGGAATGAAATGGCTGCCATACATAGAGATGCCGATTTAAGAAAAAAATGAAGTGGTCTCTTAATTTTTTCCAGAGCTGTATATCAGAGTTCATTCCATACATATCTGACTTCATTCAATATATATCAATATCAATAAACAATTCCTGTTTGGTTTGTCATTATCTATCTATCTATCTATCTATCAACAAATGGACTCACGTGTAACCTACTAGACATAGCTGTTCTCTTGTTATTCCTGGCTGGGAAAGTAATATAATGACTAATATCGCCACTTATTGGATAGTTCCATTTACTTACTGGGTAAGTATGTTATTCAAAAGATCTATAAATGAGAAATAGGATCAACATTTATCAATGAAATAGGACTATCTTGCACAGAATAGAGTCCATAGTAAAGAGTAAGGGAAATATTAGTACAGTGTACACTGGATAAGGAGGAATGCATTACAGATAATTCCTGTTTTTACTGAAATTGCTTTGCGACCAGCATGGTTCAGGACACCGATCAGGGTCGGCCTACCAGTAGCACGAGAGATTTTGTCATTTCTCATGATGATTACGGGCACATGGTCTTTTTAAAACTAGAATTAAATAAAACTAGGCAAAAGAAAGGACAATGACAGCAAACTGCTGACAGTTAATGCTTAAGATTATAATACTCTGTAGCCTATTTGTCTTACATTCAATATTTAGACTAAAAGTGTCATAAAATGTCATTTGCATCTACTTTATTTTAAACATTATTTTTGTTTATATTTATCACAGTAATATGGATGTAACCTTGGTGGTAGTCTATAAAACACATTTGTTAGCTAACTAAAGTAGAATATAACTGGCTAGGCTTTGTGTAACAGTAGGCTATATGTTTTCATATCGACAATAAAGCTCGTATCCTGTAACAAAGTACTTCACTTTCGTTCATTAGCCAACAGGAAGCAAGATGAGGAAGCGATTCATTACCGCCATCTTGCGACCCGGAAGAGAAAAATAAAACCCGGCTGTTTGTGGAAATCATGGTCGGGTCGCTCATTACTGATAATACAGATATCTACGTATTTTACGTAACTAGCAAGTCAAAAAGCTTAACCATTTGCTTTGAATGCTAATAGCGACACCTTGTGGCCCATTTATATATTGAGCATATTTCAATGTTTTTTGTAGCCATGTCAGAAAGCTTTGTGGAAAATAGCCAATAATAATGCACCCATGATGGCATCACAGAATATATAAATATGGATGCCGAATACCCATCATGCACTTTGCTGTTTGTAGCACCATTTTGAACACGGGGGAACATTACAGTGTTAAAGCTGTTGTGTGCAAACGTGAAGCCCGGTATTTTAATCTATCAGCCTATCTATAAACACTCAACACTGATAAATTCAAATCGCAAATAAATTATAGGCCTGTGTGATCAATTAATGGTATATGATACTTTTCGCATGAAAACTTAAAATCTTAAGCTTTGTCTTGTGACCTCATGACGAATTTTCTTTTCAGCAGAGGCTACAAAGTTGTGACTTCGACCTTACTAACATGGCATTCGCAAAGTCAAGTGATGTGTCACCGGAGGAAACTATTGCAAAGACGTCACTTCCTCGTGCTGCGACGGACCGGTCACGTGATGCGGGTTTAGGGCTCTCCTTCTCTGACAACTTTTTTGCCTAAAACTACCATTAATATGGCAGATATTGAACACTTCATGGTTATTTGCGATGCGTTTTCACTTAACGCGCGTTTGTGTGTCGTTAGCGCTGCTCCAGAGACGGAAATTTGGCGTCGAAATGTTCTTTCTTTCTGGTCGAAAATCACGTGACCTCCACGCGATTCTTGCCGTTTGGTAAAGATGGCGGCGGATGGTTAGAAAACAAGCGAAGCGAAGGGGCAACATCCTTCAAAACCGCCGCGACACTCGAGGTCCCTGGATAATCGTTGAGTAAGTGCTTTTTGTCAGCGTTTTGCTTCACGAACGTTGCGTATTTTTTTCGTGAATTTATATTTTTTTTATTTGCCTACCGAGAAGCTGTCATTATAAAGAACAAATTGTTATTTTCTCTTCAACGTAACGGCTGCTCGGACAGAGCTCGACAACTTGCTGGGTGACAGAGCACGAGAGTGTTTTGCTAACCACTTAGCAATATTAGCATAACGTTACTTGAGGTTGGTGGTTAGCTAGAAATCTGTGTATTTTTGGAATATAGTCCTTTTTTCAGTTAAATTGGTTTAACTGAGGTATTACATATCGGATTCGTCTTAAATCGTCGTTCGTCTTTTAAAGTTGACGAGCAGGAGGTCGACAGTGGAATGAACGTTAGCAAGCTAGCGCGTGAACTTCATAACTCGAGGCTTGGGTGCGTTCATTACAGTGCTGTTTAAGTCAAGGTGGGATTCCTGGAGTCGTCATATTGTTTAAAAAAAAGAAGAAGGAAGTACTGACTAGATTAAATATTATATCTGTTATACGCTTAGCCGTGTTATTCAAGTGAATATGACTTAAAAAGCGCCAAAATGAAAGTGACTGGGCTAGCTAACGTTTCTCCAGTGACTAGTTACTAGCACACTTGGATGTAGTACAACTAGCTAACTATTACTTTTGTTTAACGCTTGTCTAGAAGAAAACCACAAAGCCTGTATAAAAGTAACTTGGAGAGAGATTTGATTGCGCATGTATAGTTGCGTTTCAGACTATATTATACTTGTGTAGTTGTATTAATAATGTCCACAAGCTTTTAGCCGGTTGCCGTGTGGCTTGGTGTGCCAAAAAGCAGAGTCAGACCAGGAAGTAGTTGCTAGCTGGATGAGTTTGGGAAAACACGTGCAAAGGTGCATGCTATGCTGAAGCTGCATTGTTCCTGTAGGCATATTGCTATAAGCTTTGTGTTTATATTGATGCATTACATCAAAACGCGTTTTGATAGCGCAGTAACGAATTTCAACACTCTCTTCTCTTTCATTTGTCATAGCAACAAAACCTATGTGTAGTCGCTAGCGCCGTGTGGTTGTGTTGTGGAACGTAATTTGTGTCATCCATAGTAACTAGCGTTCTTTGTTTGTCTTTCCAGTAACTAACCTCGTGTCCAATCTGAAAGCTTTCCTGCCAATTGTATTCGAGCTCCTCGAGTTTAGATGTTTTAAAATGCCTGTTAAACATATTAGTGATATTGTGAATGTTTTTCAGACGATGGATCCAGGACAAGACTTGCTCCTTGCAGCTCTTAGTGAAAGTGGAATCTGCCCAAATGACCTTTTTGACATTGATTCTCAGGACACTGTTCAGTCCTCTGCCTCTCAACAGGTAAACAAGTCCATTTAGTGAGGGTCTTGTGGTGTTTCTCATGAGATTAAATGGCACTGTGTGTGGTTTTTGTAAGATATACAGGTTGGTTCGCTTTTAACATTGTTCACTGTGTTGGTAAATAAGATGACAAAATGATAGGGGTTTAATTTTCTTTTTATTGCTTTATATCTCTCCACTTTCAGTCAGTCTCCAAGAATGTCCTTGACATTGGTCTCGGTAGTGAAACAGCTGGAATTGTTGGGATTGAACCCGCTGTGCCACCCACACCTACAGTCACAATCCGAGTAAGTCCTTGATTTTGCTTGAAAATAATTTTACCAGCCTTTATATGAAAACTCTTTGCTTCGCTTATAGGTTCTATTCCCAGTGTTACTAAATCGCCCACACTTGTATTCCCCCACCCCCCCTTTAAAGCAGAAGCCTCAGCCCTCAACCACCACGTTCGTCTTAAATCAACTGAATCAACTGCCATCATTGGGAACCATTGTGGTCACAAAGCCCTCAGTGGGGACCTCCTCCAGACAGACCATCACAGTAACCAAGGTGGTGCAGACGCCATCGTCGGCTCAGCGAAGCTCCTCCTCGTCCTCCAATACCGCCACCGTGTGCAGTGTGGTCCCACCGAATCGGGAGCAGGTTAAGCTGAAGGACCTGCTCCGGACCAGCGGTGTGAAGACAAACAGCCTTGGTGAACTTATGAAGCTGAAGCCTCCACCTGATATTGCTCAGCCTGTTGCAACAGCTACAGGAACCAGTGAGTCCTTCTGTGCATGCGACATTTTGTTATTGCTTGTCTAGCTAGGCAAATACTGTTTCCTTTATGTTACTGCTCAAATCTGTCAAAAAACTGAGGAAAATATCTCACCAAAAAATAGAATCGTAAATGACGCATGTTAATTTGTTTGAATTCTTTGTTAAATTAGCTTAATTAAAACTTAATTGTAACTAAGTCAAGAGTAACAGGCTGTCATGTGACTCTCCTGCTTACTGCTTGCAGTTAAACCTGCCAAAAGAAAACAGATGCTAGATAGACTTGAATAATATATTTTTGGAGCAACGCAAGAACAGGACACCAAATCTCTTGGCTGAAGTGTTGGCTGACGAATTGCTGAAGGAACAAACTGCACTACTGTGTTAGAAGAGGAGAATAATCATAAACTCGCTTGTTTCCCTTAGTCTAACGTCCTTAACTAACATTGTAGCTGACCACACCTTATTACAATACATTAGCCACTACTTTCTAGCCTTGTCAGTTTCCAGGCAACCAAAAACATGGGACTGGGCAACACATTGGAGTTTTTACTTGCCCAGTGGGCTAACTAATAAATGTATTGTTTGTAATGTCCGTACAGAGTCAGAGCGAAAATATGAAAAGGCCGTGTTGTGCAGTATTTTGATGCAGAGAGCAGCACAATCTCAGGAGTTACCGGTTTACATAAAGCTCACTGGGTGAAAAACAGCTATAATAAATATCTGGAAACATTCATACAGGTCTTCAGTGTAATACACTATATAACGTACCATACTCTCTTCAAAAGATGGAAGGCAGACTCAGTGATGGTTTGATTTGATTTCAGAACAAATGTTCATCACGTACTCCACATTGTAGCACACGTTCTTTTAAAAATTTATGTAAAGATTTCAATCATTTTTGTGCAAGAATTGTCACTTAAACTGCTGTATAAATTGTCCATATTAACACATTGTACTATTTGAGGAATTCTGCTTGTCTGATTATAACTACAATATTGACCGTGCTCTTCCGTTTCAGAGATTATTTTGCTCTCCACAAACTTGATGAATAAACCAGGTATGCGTAGGGTGAATGAAGGTTCACGTTTAATTGCCGCATGTTTTTCACAGCCGTTGTGGGGATCACTCTTGGTGTATTTGTGTCCAGCCATTGAAAATATCTATGCTCCTGTGTTGTCCTGTTTCAGCATCGCTGTTCTTTGATTCTTACAGTGGAGGTAAACAATGGTGTGAAGAAGGAGGTGTCGAGCAAAGATGTCGCCAGAATCTGGGCCAATGAAGAAATCAAAATGCGAAGCTTTTCACCTGTGAATGTAAGGTGTTTTTTTTTTTTTTTTTTTTTTGGGTGTATATACACTCCATATGACTTGTTATTGGATTAATTTCTGTGGTTTGTGTTGAGAAGTTACCTGGAATGAAGGAGGAGGAGGAGCCAGAGGAGGAAGAGGAGGAGGAGTTAGGCCATGCAGAAACATATGCTGAATACATGCCAATGAAATGTACGTAAGAGCAGAGCATAAAAACAAATAAATGCACACACTTTTGAACACTTGTACTGCTCACGCAGTGTTAAATGAAAAACACGTAGGCGACTCGCCTTTAGATTTCAGTCTGAGTGGGTTGTGTGTGGTACTGAGAGGTCGCAGTATCTTGTTTATCTTTTTAGAAAGCCTTTATTAAAAAAATTTTTGTTCGCTCCTAGTGAAAATAGGAGAGCGACATCCTGATCCTGTGGTAGAGACCAGTTCCCTCTCAAGTGTCAGCCCACCTAATGTGTGGTACAGACTTTCTGTTCCAGAGGAGACAATCGACAGAGGCTGGCTATCTGCTCTTCAGCTTGAGGCCATTACATATGCTTCTCAGGTTTGTATTCATGAACTCGTGTGAAATATTTAATTCAGGGGCTGTCAAACTCAAATTCTGGCTGGGCCTCCTTTATTTTTGTGAGCCTTTGAAGGGCCATAAACAAAGGCTATTCGCTTATTGCCATATGGCTATCCATTCTATCGACTAAAACCAAAGTAGAATTGGACGATTCAAGGTAAAAGTAGGCCTGGCAAGTTATTTAATCGATATGTAATCAACTTTGTTCAGAATATGGTTTAAGCCTGCTGTTAATCTGCATATTGATAACCCCCTAGTCTAAATACATTTCAGACTTGATTAAATAAATTCTACAGTCAGCTACATTATGTAAGTTTAAACTGGGAAAGTAGGCCATACATTTTTTCATCATCAGTTTTTGCTTTAACTATGGAAAAGACTAGTCAACAAGTCCAGTACTTGTCTGGATCAGTATTACTGGTCGACTAGTAAAAGATGAGGTTGTGCCATGGTGTGAATTTTGGTATTACTGATCTAGTGTGAAAATGGTAGGTAGGTACTATGGATGGTTGAATATTATTGTTTATGAGTTTGTGTGGGCTGAGTTATATGAGGCACGCTTCTGTGTTTGGTGTGCGAGCTTTGAGTTTGACATGCACTTTAATCTGTAGTGTTGTAAATGTATTTAACATGGCTTTATATTTGTTTTATAAGTATAACCATTTTATGTAGCAAGTGATGGCTATAGAAACGTTAAGGTTTTATGTCATGACTTTACAGCAACATGAGACATTCCTTCCAAATGGAGACAGAGCAGCTTACCTGATCGGTGATGGTGCTGGTGTTGGAAAGGGAAGAACTATTGCTGGAATCATATATGAAAATTACCTTCTGGGCAGGAAAAGATCTCTCTGGTAACGTAACACCTCACTCATTTTTGGCCTCTATAAAGGCTACGTTAACATTTAATGGAGTCCGAGGCAGCACTTGATGTCCAAATGGATATTTTATTATGGGAGTGTTTCTCACTGCTTTAATTTCTGTTTTTACTTCCCAGGTTTAGTGTGTCGAACGACTTGAAGTATGATGCAGAGAGGGACTTGAGAGATATTGGGGCAAAGAACATCCAGGTCCATTCTTTAAACAAGGTACCGAATGTGTTTGAGTCATAACATTTGCATTTGTCTAGGTTTAATGTGAAACTTGAATGAATTTTTTTGTTGTTGCCCCCAGTTCAAATATGGAAAAATCTCGTCAAAACACAACGGAAGTGTGAAAAAAGGTGTGATCTTTGCTACATACTCATCCCTGATTGGAGAAAGCCAAACAGGTGGAAAGTATAAGACAAGATTCAAACAATTACTCCACTGGTGTGGGGATGATTTTGATGGTGTGGTATCCTTTCAGTTTTTCAGTGCTAATGTGATTTTCTGTTTTCAAGAAGAAGAAAAATGCAACTCTTGATGAATCATTCAGAGAGTAAGAAGATAGCGTAATTGTCTGTTAATCATCTACATCAGTGAGCCTTTAAATACTGTTCAGCCGCTTCCCTTAACTGGGACTTTCAGATAATCTTTGATGAATGTCACAAAGCCAAAAATGTTTGTCCAATTGGGTCATCAAAGCCCACGAAGACTGGGCTGGCTGTTCTCGAGCTCCAGAACAAACTGCCAAAAGCACGTGTTGTCTATGCTAGCGCTACAGGTTTGTGCCCAAAGAAGTCTTCTATGTATTTAAACTTAAATGTGGATTTGGCTGCTTTCTCATTTATTGTTTTGTGTAGGAGCCTCTGAGCCTCGGAACATGGCTTACATGAATCGTCTTGGGATCTGGGGGGAAGGAACGCCTTTCAAAGAATTTTCTAATTTTATTCAAGCTGTTGAAAGAAGGTCAGTTCTTTCACACTGGATAATGTATCTTTCTGAACGTTCAATATCTATCTGCTTTTTATTTATTTTTTTAATATGTTCCCTTTGTGTTGGTTTATTTTAGAGGTGTTGGTGCCATGGAAATTGTTGCCATGGATATGAAATTGAGAGGAATGTACATTGCTCGACAGCTGAGCTTCCAGGGTGTGACATTTAAGATCGAAGAAGTCCCTCTGACACACAACTACATCAAAATGTATAACAAGTCAGTCCGTCTGGTATGTGCCCCAACGTATCTGACCTTGGATCTTAGAAAATGTTGCTATGTAAAGAAGGGGACGTCTTTGTGCCTTCGATTTCTATTTGAGTGCCTTTTTTTCAATCCCTGTAATATTGTTTTAGTGGGTGAGTGCGCGGGAGAAATTCCAGCAAGCAGCTAACTTGATGGATGCCGAACAGCGCATGAAAAAGTCAATGTGGGGACAGTTCTGGTCCGCGCATCAGAGGTTCTTTAAATACCTGTGTATCGCTTCAAAGGTGCGCCGAGTGGTGCAGCTCGCCCGAGAGGAAGTTAAGAATGGAAAGGTTAGCTTTCATGTTTTGTTTTTATTCAGATGTGCAAAAACTATCACCGAGTCATGTTTTATTTAGGTTACCAAATTGGTGTGTGTTTTTTTTTCTTTTCCCCCCCCCCCTCTTCAGTGTGTGGTCATTGGCCTGCAGTCAACAGGTGAAGCTCGAACCCTCGAGGCTTTGGAGGAAGGTGGAGGCGAGCTCAATGACTTTGTCTCTACTGCAAAGTGAGTCTTTGATCTTTTAATATATTCATCCAAAGCCAGACTCAAAAAGGAAGATTACTTGCCACTTCCTCTTGCCATTTCTACTTGGAAAAATACTTATTACGACAGGTGGAAAACTCTTGTGTCTGGGGAATGCCTATGTTCTGCTTTGTTTTGCAAGCTAGATTGCCTTGTGTTGAATTAACAGACGTTACACAAATTAAAAATGTTAAATCTCATCCCATGGACTGTGGCAGCAGGTAGCGTTGCTGCCTCACAGAACCAGGGTCCTCCATGGGAGAGGATCCACTGTGACCCTGACAAGAATAATAAAGCACTTACTGAAGAGGAGTGAATGAAAAATTGCATCCCTATATAGATTTCCCTAGCACTTCCAGCGTAGAAAACGTTAACCTTTTATTTTGGGATATGTTTGTAGTGGTGCATATGGACTGATTTACCAGTTTTAGGTACACTTGGCTCATAGCATTTTGAGCCACCTTTGTCCATCAGGATGGTACAGAAATTTTGTACTATACAGAAATGATTGCATAGCACAGTTATGGCCAATGGGACTGCTGTGTTGTCTAATGCGCAGTGATTTCAGGGACTGTGAGCGCTAGTTAAGCATTTGAGGAACATTCACTGATGATGCATGCATGACATGGGACATTGTCATGCTCGTGTCCATTCGAGTGTGGATAAACTGTGGCTTAAGAAAGGATGAAGTCAGTCAGTAGTGATGTAGTTTGTCAATTAAAATGTATGCCATGATGTTCAGATGTCCTTCAGTGAGTAATGTGTGCCTGGAAAAAGTTCCATTGGCTTTCTAAGCAAGCAGATGAGTGCGAAAGCTTATTTTATGCAACCATTATATAATTAACACGAGCGCAAGTCCAACCTGCAGTTCGGTCCTTGTCCGTATAATGTTACTTCTGTAGTGAAAGATATTTACTGTTGATCACCAGACATATTTGCAGGTATGTGTAGACCTGAGTGCCAATACAGTATGAAGTGTTTGACACTTTTATTATGGACATGAAAGGAAACTATCAAATAACCAAGTTGTAACACAAAAATGGCAACACGGTACATCCTTATGCTACACTTTGATTATTGAACGACCTGGCTGGTGATACAAAAATGCAAAACACATTGTACCATAAAATTTTCCCACTCACATCCAGTCATCAAGACTGATCATGTGATCTGTGGAATCATCATCAATATGTTGCCTCTGATGGGTGTGAAAGGGGTACTATTTGTTTACTAGAAACTGCCCAGCACTAAGTTGGTGTGAGTGATAATTAAAAATGAACAGCTCTTCCTTTTTATTGTAATAGACCAGAGCCCAGCCGCCTTATAATTTTTAATTGACTCCAAAACAGGTTCACAAATTCACAGGTCCGGGCTCATGTAGATAGTTAGCATGATGTGAAAGTAACTCCTACATAAAACACAGTCCTTCATGTCCTTTCCTTTTCAGTGGGCTTTTTCACCATGGGAGATTTTTTTATTTGGGGTTGCTCTGACCACTGCTTTAGCTGAAAAAGCAGAAAAGTGTATTTTAGTGAGGGGTCAAAATTGGTAAATGGTACAGTTGAAACATAGGTGTCTCTTGTACTCATTGGAGAAGTGCTTTTTGTGGTTTTACACATTTGTAGCTCATTTGTAACTGAAGTGGACAAGTAATGTGTTATCACTAATGTGATACTCACAATCTCCCTTGAACTGTTATGGTACTGCTAAAAACTAGTCTGACTGGTGTACACCAGTCTCGTGGTGTATAAATTATTGGAATGAATAATTGGTAATGAAGTGTACCCAATATACTAAAAGTTCTAGACAATTTTGCAATTACATTGACATTTATTTTTTTTAAGCTTGCAGTATATACCTGCGTGTGTGTGTGTGTGTGTGTAGCTGTATTGGGAGAAAAATAAGCTTTAAAATTTCAGGAGTCCCATTTGATCCCAGTGATAATATTAACAACAAGGTTTGTATTTTAATCTGAAGGGGTGTCCTGCAGTCACTGGTAGAGAAGCACTTCCCTGCCCCAGACAGACAGAAGCTCTTCAGCTTGCTGGGTATTGATCTATCTGCCAAGAAAACACCTTCACCAGCAGAAACCAAGGAGGAGCAGAAGGGCAAGAAGAGGAAAGGTACGTATCTGAAATTCCCCAACAACCTCAGTCACAACAAACTTGACATTTCCAGACATCATTACTCACACCAAGTTATAATTTAAGTGGAAATACATTTGAAATGCTGTTTCACTTTCCGTATGACTAAAAGTTGTTTTCCCCTCCCCAATGTACCTATAGGTGCAGAGGTTAAAAAAGGAGCGAAGAAGTCCCGTAAATCTGGAGGGCTTTCAGGCAGCAGTTCAGATGAGAGCAATTCTGAAGACTCTGACAAAGACGACAGTGACGACAGCTTTGACTCGATCAGCTCAGGAGATGATGACGAAGATGACTTCAACCCCTTCAAGGATGATTCCAGTGAAGATGAAGAAGATGGTAAGCACCTGAGTGTAGATTCTCTTCTAATGGTTTTAACAAGAACTGTGACTATTGCATATATTTTAATATATATTTTCTTTTAGATCCTTGGTTAATTCGTAAAGACTCTAAAAAGAGCAAGGAAAAGAAAAACAGGAAGAAGAAAAAGACCATAGACCCAGATTCCATTCAAAGTGCCTTGTTAGCCTCTGGGCTTGGTTCGACCAGGCCTGCTTTCACAACACCTGTTGTCAAATCTACATCCAACAACACTGTTGCTCCTGGTGGGTGGTTTAGATGTGTTTTTAAAATGCAACTTGTTTCTCTGTTTGTTTTTTTTCTAACCTGTTATGTTTTTAGTTTATATGAATGCAAAATCATTTTCTACCCCCATATCTACCACACCTGTAGCACGTGAGTGATTTACCATGAACATTTTTGACACATTTCCATGTGCTGAGAAAAGAATTCAAAATTTGTTTATTTGAATCTGAAAATGTACTTGTTCAAAATATTCTTTTTCCAAATAAGAAAATAAGCTGTATGTGGTGTATTGGTATACGCATGATTTGTACATGGGAAATGGAAAATTCTTGAGAATGTACAAGTAACTGGTTTTACTTTATTGCTTTAGGAAAATGTGTTGAAATTGTCTGTGGTAATTGCTTATACACTACTGCTTATACACTACTGCTATTGTGCATAGAAATTATTTTGAAGTAGAGCTACACACTTAATCAAAAATGCACATATGAACAGCCAAACACACCTCTATTGGTGGCAATTGGACTGAAAATGTGCTGACTGCTGTTAGGACAAGTATCGGAGAGACAACAGGGATTGAGAATGTAGGTGAGGAAGAATACATTGTAATTAACCTTGCTCCTGGAAGTATGTAAGAGATGTACTTTTACTATGAGCCACAGAAAATGTGTCCAGTCTTCAAATGCGTGCACTATATATGGCGTACAGCGTGGTTCTAATACCCTCGGTAGAGAACATGGGTAGTGAATAGGACATGTAAGAAGCCTAATGTGACAGTGCCCCCCTCCCGCCAAAAAATCCCTGGCTGAAGTGTCTTTGATGGTGCCACATGTTGAGTCGTAGGTGTAATATGTGTAAAAGCATTGTTTACACTGAGGCAAGGTCTTGCATCTTCATTGCAATGTCCAACAGCTTTCTCACATTTTTTGTGCAGCCCGAGTTTGAAACATGTTGGAGTATTTCTTAGAGATTTGCATTTGATTTGATGTTATTTTATTACAGCTAAAAGTGAACCTGAAGAAAGTAGCTGTGTGACCAGTAATGATGCAGTGGAGGATGCCCAGCAGATGAAAAGGGAGCTGCTAGAGCAGCTAGAGAAACTGGCTGAGGATCTGCCACCAAACACACTGGATGAGCTGATTGATGAGTTGGGAGGCCCTGAGAATGTGGCAGAGGTATGTTTTTCACATAGTGTAATCACTATACTGAAGATTTAAAAAAAAAAAATCAATGATTTTTACTTCGATTTTCTTGACATTTGGTGTGGAAGTGGCATCTATATTCTTGTATTAGTCTTTATGTAATTTGCACAACCCATGTATTTTTAGATGACTGGGCGTAAAGGAAGAGTAGTCAGCAATGACGATGGCAGCATCTCATACGAATCAAGATCAGAACTGGACGTTCCTGTAGAAATCCTGAACCTCACAGAGAAACAGAGGTTCATGGATGGAGAAAAGGTACGTTGAACTATTTTTATCTTTCAAACTGTTCCTAGAAATATGAATCGGATCTAAAGTCACTTTTGTTTTTAGAACATCGCTATAATCTCTGAGGCGGCCAGCTCTGGCATTTCACTTCAAGCAGACCGTAGAGTGAAGAACCAGCGGAGAAGGGTGCACATGACTTTAGAGCTGCCGTGGAGTGCGGACCGAGCTATTCAGCAGTTTGGTAAGTACTTTGCAGTCAGCTTTGTTTTAGAAGATAAAACAACAACAATGTTGTTCAAATCTATTATCTTTTTAACTGCTATGGAGTAGATTAAAATTTTATTCATTTGCCTGTATGTTGCAGGTAGAACACACAGATCTAACCAGGTCACTGCTCCTGAGTATGTATTCCTGATATCTGAACTTGCTGGAGAACAACGATTTGCCTCCATTGTTGCCAAAAGACTAGAGAGCTTGGTAGGCACTCCTTTGTTTATTTATTTATTTATTTATTTATTTATTTATTTATTTATTTATTTATCTCTCTCTCTATTTATTTGCAAAGAATTCATTAAACAAATAATGGTGTATCTGCAATTTCACAGGGAGCTCTCACACACGGAGACCGAAGAGCCACAGAGACGAGGGACCTCAGTCGATTCAACTTTGACAACAAAGTAAGAGATGATATTTACCTTTAAAAAAAAAAAAAAAAAAATTGATCAAGTTCTACTTTGGTCTGACCTGTTTCTTGTTTTATAGTATGGCAGAAATGCTCTTGAGATCGTTATGAAATCCATTGTCAATTTGGATGCTCCCTTGGTCTCTCCACCATCTTATTTTGAAGGGGATTTCTTTAAAGGTAAATAACTTTTATATGCCAATAGATAATGTTTTAAGTAATTAGAAAAGGAAAAAACTGAACTGCTAAGCAAATATGGGTGAAATTGAATTCATTTGGATGTCCACAGAAATTCGCAATGGTTTAATTGGTGTGGGGCTGATTAATGTGGAGGATAGGTCTGGTGTTCTCTCACTGGATAAGGGTAAGTTTTAGTTTTTATTTGATATTAAAAAAAAAAAATCAAACACTATGCACTGTACTGTAAGTAAAACTGCATTTTCTTTATTTTTTAAAGACTACAACAACATTGGAAAATTCTTAAACCGGATCCTTGGCATGGAGGTCCAGCAGCAGAATGCCCTCTTCCAGTATTTCTCTGACACTTTGAATGCTGTTGTTCAGAATGCTAAAAAGAATGGCAGATATGACATGGGAATTCTGGGTAAGAGAAAACGGGTTCCAAAAGTGTGGGTTTTTTCCCCCCCTTCTTCTAATGTTTTGAGGATGCGTTTGATTTGACAATATTCTAAGGCTTTATGTCTGAAACCCTCCTTTGCAGATTTGGGCTCTGGGGATGAGAAGGTTAAAAAGATTGATGTGAAAAAGTTCTTGACGCCAGGTTACTCCACATCGGGCCATGTTGAACTTTATACAGTAAGTACACATACAGATGGTAAACATCCTTTAGAAGCCTCACATATTCACTGTTCAGAAAATCAAAACTGAGCCCTTGTGTAGCTCTGTACTTCGTACACATTTGTAGCTTGCCTTCTGTTAGAAGCTGATGTATAATTTCATTGGCTGATCACCTCTTATAATAAGAGAGTAACAAAAGGTTGTTTTGCTCCTCAGGTTAGTGTGGAGAGGGGTATGTCATGGGAGGACGCTACCCACATCTGGGCAGAACAGAGCGGACCAGACGACGGCTTCTACGTGCAGGTGAGAGCAAGTGAATCTCTGTTTGTAACAGTGATGTTCACTCACTCCTTGCTTCCTGATGCTTAAACTAGTTCTTGTCCATTGGATTGTATTGACGTAATTAGGTACGGAATAACAAGAAAATAGCTATCATGGTCAAGGAAGTCAACACCAAAAAGAGACTCTTCATGGTGTACAGACCAAATACAGGAAAACAGCTCAAACTGGAGACCTACGCAGATGTAAGGAAGCGATGCAAAAAGGTAATTTCTCCTGCCAATACATGTATCAAAACATTTAGTAAACAGTCTTGGGCTTCAACACAAGACAGATTGGCATGCTTTTCAATGTGTTCATTTTTTTTCCCCCTACCTTTTAAATAGGTTCTTTCAGAAGAGGCTAAGCAGTGCTGGATTGATCAGTACAAGTCTTCAGCGGATGTTTGCTCTCATGCCTATTGGTGAGCGTTCTTTTTACAGTTTACCATCTAGTGTGTGTGGGCTGTGGGGGTTTTTTTTTGGTAATAACAGTGCATTAACAATATCTGATTCCTACACAGGCGTGGGAACTGTAAGAAGGCATCAGTGGGGCTGCAGTGTGAAATAGGGTTGCGTTGCCGGACGTACTATGTCCTATGTGGCTCTGTCCTCAGCGTATGGACCAAAGTCGAGGGTGTCTTAGCCTCTGTCAGCGGAAGCAACATGAAGATGCAGATTGTCCGTTTAAGAACTGAGGACGGACAACGAATAGTAGGTGAGAAAGATGGAATTTTTTTAAAATCCTGTCTTAATTGTGTATCCCATGAGTAGATGCAGACCTTTTATTTATTTTATTTTTTTTGCGCCAACCAGGTCTGATCATTCCAGCAAACTGCGTGGCTCCCCTCACCAACATCCTGTCCTCGTCAGACCAATCACAGCAGCTGGCTGTGCAACAGCAGCAGATGTGGCAGCAGCTGCACCCACAGAGCCTCAGCCACTCGTTCAACACATAGCAAAACCCGGTGGGCCAACAGCAGACACGGGACCCCAGCACTGCATCACGAGCCTTCCTCCCCGCCACCATGCCATGAGGAAGCCTGCCCTTGTGTGGATAGAGGCTCACTGGACTACTGACTCAAAAGCTGTAAAGCCTCCCATGTTGAAGAGGAAGTAGTGTGAAGATGTGTTGGGAGAATAGAATATTGTTCAGGCTGCTTGCTCCCCCCCACCCCTCCTCTGCCTGTGTTCAACCTTTTTATTCTTTAAACCTGCAAAGTCACCCATATTTGTTTTACACAGGTCAGCGCTCAGGGGTTCAATGTCACATCAGTTCTCTTCCGGGCCTCAAAACACACAGCATGCTTTGCCCTGGGTTTGGACCCCATACTACTTAGCCATTGACTGACTGTCTATTCCATCATTTTTGCACTGATATACAGTTTGGCCAAAGGTTAAATGTAGACACCCCCCCCCCCCCCTAATTGGAATTGATCAGCTAAGTTTGTT
This sequence comes from Gogo arcuatus, assembly GCA_028570945.1. Classification (NCBI taxonomy): domain Eukaryota; kingdom Metazoa; phylum Chordata; class Actinopteri; order Siluriformes; family Anchariidae; genus Gogo; species Gogo arcuatus. Next base: position 12,971,573 of record JAOTRR010000010.1, on the reverse strand, counting down.
GACTGTTTGCTTTAGTTTTGTCCTGGGGCTATGAGCCTAATATAGACAAGTTATGGAAATATAGGTGATCCAGAAAAGCTGCTTGGCATAGCTCCAGTGCAAACCAGCTAACCATCTTGGCTGATGAGTTACATGTGGGTAAAATTGTATGCATTTTCTTGGCCAAACTATTTCTTTAAGGCTTTAAGAATGTGTCCCAGTGTGCACTAATATCCTATTTGTGCCCAGAAACCTTATTTCTTTGAGGTTCCACGATAACTTGTCTTAAGGATACTCATTTCCACATATATTTTAGTTCAGAACAGGATGTAGTTGTACAAATTCAAGGATTACATTGTAAGCTTGCTAGTACATCAGATTTCTTACCCTTTTTTTTTTTTTTCCCTAAATAACAAGACCACAATTGCACAATGAATTGACTGCATGGTAGGATCCCAGGGGATCTGCTTTTCTGCCCTGTGACCCCCTCTGACATTCTGTAGCATGCTTGATGCTACCAACTGCAAACCTCTGAAGAGATTTGTTGAATGTCATGGTGCAAAGATGGTGGAATACTCCTGTAAAGATCATTATCTCAATCAAGTAATGCTCTCCTAGGGAAAGCTCTGGCTCTTCAATGGGTAATACATATAATAAATATAATAAATGATAATACCTACCCCTAAAGACTTGTCTGGGCTCATCAGGAACTGATGCTGCATGGTTGAATGGATACCTAGCTTCTTTATTTTGTCTATTTATCAAAGAAGTCAATGTCTTGAGAGGGTCAGTTTATTTTTCTCCTTTGCTCTGTTTTTGTATATTTAAGAACAAAGTTGTATGAACATTGTTATAAACTGGAATCTGCTCATTGGAAAGCCACATCGTTATTGGCCAGCTTTTAATTAGCACATTTCCTGCTTCTTGCTTTTAATATTTGATGTCACATGGAACATTATTAAATGTACTAAGGTGGAAGGACTGTAATGCCTTTTCCCACCACGTCATCATTCGGTGTAAATGTTCACCAGGTGTGAAAATGCTGGGTTTTGCCAATGTTTGTGTATAGTTGCATATCTGAAGTTATGTTCTGCTCACGGTATAGAATAGATGTTGGCACACTTTAGGGACAATGTCATTTTCAGCCTTGCACGAGTTGCACTACTGATGGATCACTTGTACATAGAAAAAGGAAGAAGAAGAAAAAAAAAAAAAAAAAGACAACCACCCTATGAACATTGAGCTGAGTGCAAGATCTCTACCTCTTGCATATGACCAATAAATCTTGTGGTTAACCTTGAAGTGAGGTGATTTCTGAGTTATTTATTTTACAAGGGGGGAAAAAAAACCCCAAGGTGAATTGATTTTTTTATTTATTTATTTTTTTTGAATGAATTTTTGTAAAATCTGGAGGGCCTGTTTGGAAGCATAACCCCTTGGTAGTATTGGTTTTATTGTCTAATCTTGGCTGTAGTGTGGTTTTGATTTATTTAACCACAGCAATAAAATGTATAACTTAGTGTGAGGCTGTATTTAAGATACCATAGGAACAAGTACAAAGTGATGCAAAGCTGCTGAAGCTCAATCAAGTGGGATTTCTTCTTTGAGGAATAATTAATACAGTATTAGAAAACAAAGTTGAAATGATTAATATAAATGATATAATACAAGTCGAGCCTTGTGTCAGAAGCTGAGGTAATTTCTCTTCAGTCTCTTTTCTGTCAAACTGGTTGATTTAATCAAACTTTAAAGTCAGTTCTCGCAGCAAAACACCTCAAGATGGGTCAAGTTAAGTGTTTTGGGGAAAATGTAGGTAATAGGTACAAAATACATTTTGCTTTATCACTTGGCACTTTGTCTATTTAGTCGTATTAACCATTACTTTTTCCTTTTAAGCGTCTAGTTAGCATGTTTATCAAAGACGCTTTAAAAAATAGTAGTAATAAAGTTGACGATTTCCTCAGATTGTTATCTTTTACTAATTTCTATCGCTGATTTAAAAACTTTTAGGATTGTGTTTAAAGAGGTTCCTGCTTAATCCAGACTTTTTAAATAGTGTTTTTAGTGTAAGTTAATAGTTCTGTATCATCATAATGAGGGATTGCATTGTGAGTGTCAATATAAGTGACGGCCATATTTGCCGGTGCTGCTCTCTCTGCTGTAAACAAAAAGTGACTGTGAGACGGACGCTTCGCTGAATTTAGGGACATTTTTATTTCTGTAATTTATGATGTCTTTAGGAATGTCTTACAAACCTAACCCCCACCAGCACATTCCGGGAACTTCTGGGAACCAAGGTGAGCGAAAAAATACGCGAAAAGGTCGCGTCTTCGTTTCGTTACGTCGAGTGTAAAAATTTGGCGTTACAAAGGATACCTGGGGAAAAAAGCGTGTCTGTAGTTTTTGTCCAGTCAGATAGCTAAAGGGTCAGATCCTGAGAGCTAGGCTAATTCACATCCGCCATTATTACCACTGAAAAAACAGGCATCCCCGGTTAGGAGTGTGGAAAATGCTATCGTGTGGCGGTTCTGTCGCTCCTTCTTGCCGTGTCCGTGTCATTAGATGGCCGATCGGGTTTCGGTGAAGGCCGCTACGTTGTAATAAAAAGGTATCCTTTTAGCTGCTAAGATCAGCGCCGTTCCGTTTCCTCCATGATAGTCTCTCCAGGGCGCTTGATTGATCGCATTCAGACGCGCTTTCAAAAAAAAATAAAACGCGTCTCTTTGGGGACATCTAGAGGTCAACGGCGGTACAGCAGGTTAGGGATTTCTCACACTGTCAAAGCCAATACAATACAACTACAGTATCACTAAACTAGTATTTGAATTATTATGATTAATTGTGCTATAATTATGATTAAATATGATATAATTATGATTCAGGTTGCACTTGTTGTCACAGCGAGCAAGTTCTGGGTTCGAACCTGCCAGTCGGCCTGTGTAGAGTCGACGTGTTCTCCTCCTGCCTGTGTGGGTTTCATCCGGGTGCTCTGGTTTCCTCCCACAGTCCATAGACATGCGGATTAGGTTAACGGATAAGCGGTGTCGAAAATGAATGAAAGGTATAATTATGATTCGGTCCTGAGGTTGAGTTAATGTCTGTATGAGTTTCTACGTGAGTCTTCAGGTTCTCTGTCCAAATATGCTGAAATGCTCATACATATGAGTATGGGTGTGTATGGAGCCCTACAATGCACTGGCATCCAATCCGGGGTGTATTCCCATTGTTCCTGCGATAGACTACAGCTCCCTGTGATCATGACCAGTATAAAGAGGTTACTGAAAATGAATGAATACTACCAGTACTACTACTATTAATAGTTGTAATAATAATTCATTCAACTTCATCCTGGTCACGGTGGATCTGGGCCTATCCTGCGGAACGCTGGGTGCAAGCTGGGAATACATCCAGGATAGGATGCCAGTCTGTTGTAGGGCACTATGCACACACATTTGCACCATCATTCATGTTTCTGGGAAGTGGGAGGAAACCGGAGAACCCAAAGGAAATCCACATGCAACAGGGAGACACAGGGAGAACATGTAAAACTCCACACAGACTGACGAGCTCAGGATCAAACCAGAGACCCTGGAGCTGCGAAGCAGCAATGATACCCACTCTGCCTGATGATGATGATGATGATGATGATGGTGATGATGTGTTTCGTCCATTTTAGCAGGAAACATCCCTTCTCCTTCTTCCAGCATCTCCACAGTTCAGTCATACAAGCCAATTATAAACGACTTTGGGCTGCCGTCGTTTGGATTTTCACAGGCAAGTTAGAACCCTGATAATAATACAGCTCTCGTGCATTAGTTTACAGTAAACAGTATTCTAATGATTTCCCTCATATACAAAGGGCCCGAATGGAACTCAAGCTCCACAGAGCAAATACGCTGAACTTCTCGCAATCATCGAAGAGCTCGGGAAAGAAATAAGGCCAACGTACGCTGGAAGTAAAAGTGCCATGGAGCGACTCAAAAGAGGTATTCTTATCATCTGTAACAAAAAGAAAATTTATAAGCATTGTTTTATACGTATACTTTATTGCCTGATTCAAACATGACACTTGTTTTTTTTTTTGTGTCACAGGTATAATTCATGCAAGAGGTCTTGTCCGGGAGTGTCTGGCAGAGACGGAAAGAAATGCGCGATCTTAGCCTCTGAAGCCTACCTCTGGTCTAAGGGCAGAAGATTTCTTTTACCACTTTTACAGAAGGGTGCTGCATGGCTTTTTCCCATAACAGAGGGATGAAACAATCAAAAATTTATTCATTAAGTAGTGTAGTTAAAGCATGGGACGGAGGTGTCGCAATGTTACTTGTAATGAATGCAACAAGAGAGATTGGATTTGAGTGTTGCCATTTGGGATTTTATTTCTCTTATAACTCCTATTATATATATATATATATTTTTTTCCAACATAAGAACAAGCAAGCTTATCTGCATGCAATGAGGAGATGGACCAGAGTTTGAACGTGCATGGCTTTTACAAGTTTACAGTAGGGAGGTCCTCTTAAATTTGATCAAGTGTAAGGATTTAGGTTTTCTTTAAACTGGGAGACACTGAGGACGGTTATAGTAACGGCATTGTTTTAGTTTTTTTTTTTTTAATTTATTACCTTGTGTAATAAAATGTATTTTCATGTACAAAAAGGTCACTTTTTGAAATTTTGTATAAAGGTCAATAAACATGACATTTGTTGTCTATAAGGTTTTATTGTGGTTATTGGTGCACTGTAAGAGGAATAATGTGGATATAATATGAATAATTATATTAGACATATTTCTATGAGGGAAATGATCTATAAACCATTGGGGGCAATACTTTATGTGGCATTGCCCAGATTAAAATGCAAAATCATAATTAAATCAGAGGGCTCAGAGTCCAAAATTAAAATATATGTTAGAATATTAACTAATAAATTGTTCAATAAAGATGGAAATAAATTATTTTTTAAAAAGAGTAATGTATTATTAATTTATTGATGGATTTATTTAAAGGTTTATTCACTGATGGTTACATTTCTCTGTAACATTTAATTTTTTGTTGAAATATAAATATAAAATGTTTTTGTACTGACTCAATAATGCAGGTCATAAAATAAACATCTATAACAAAATTTGTACTAAAAAACTAAAAAGAATTTTGGATAGTCCCGTATTATTATTATTATTATTATTATTATTATTATTCTGCATATGCATTCTTTTTTTACATTTAATTTTATTCTTTCTTTCTTTTTTTTTTCCAAGACCAGAGTTTACATAAAGACCTCCAATCAGAGCTACTGTTGTGTTCTTGAACGTGCTGAATGTGATCTTTTCCACCAATCACAGAGCCAGAGAGAAAATCGAATTTTTCTCTTGGCCAATCAAATCGCTTCTTCCGGAACCCTTTCAGCTAATGGCGTCCCGCGGCGCATTGTGCAGTTGGTGGGTGGAGACTGAACGCTATGCTGCGGGGGAAAAGGTGCAAAAGCGAAACGTCAAAATGGGAGAAGTGATGATCCAAGTTCACAAGTGAGTGTGATTAATTTCATATTTACAAAATGGCGCCATGAATCTCTACCGTATTTACTCTGAGCTGCGGCTGGAAATGTTGCTGGAGCTGCAAAGCTGATGTGTCGCATATTAGTCTCTGTGGCAGCGGCTAGTTAGCCAGCAGGAAGTGTGTTTGCTAGTTAGCTAGCGAGCTAGCTTTGGGCCGAATCCCAAATTTCGTTCAATTTTCTTTGTAAGCGCACTACATAGGGATGAAATAAGGGTTCACGACCTTGTGTAGTGTCCTATATATAGCCAGTAGGGAGTCATTAGAGATTCAGCCTTCGGCGCTTTGCTTTTATGCACCTGTTTAGCTTCTGTGAATCAAGCGATACTTCTGTTAAAGAAGTTGTTATGTAGCTTTCTTAATGAATAATGCCTGGGGAAGTGTATCTACAGCTCTGGAAAAAATTAAGAGACCGCTGCAAAATTATCAGCTTCTCTGGTTTTACTATTTATAGGTATGTGTTTGAGGAACATGAACA
>JAOTRR010000010.1:12882075-12902537 GCA_028570945.1 Gogo arcuatus | reverse complement strand
CTCTCTCTCTCTCTCTCTCTCTCTCTCTCTCTCTCTCTCTCTCTCTCTAAGAAGCTTGGCCTCAGATCTTCCTTTTGATCGACTCCTACTCTGATATTCCTACAATCCAAGTAACCTGATGAAACATCTTATGGCATTTAAACGGTATTTTTAATACAGCGTCCAGCCTGAGCACGTAGCGCGGTGGAGTAGAGTGAGCATAGTCATTAGAAAAAAGAAAAAAAGTGAATTGTGATTGGTATTATTTGTGAGGATGGAGCAGGGAAGTGCGAGAGCAGTTCACTTCTGCGAGCACTGAGCACAACGCGGCTCTTACTCGGTATGTTGTTGACGATCGGCCGCTTGCTATCAATACTTAAGAACAAGAGATTCCAAGTCAAAGAAGACCATGAGTTGTACTTTACTGTATATCTGTACAGAAGCACTTTTCCACAGTGAAACAAAACCTGTTGTTCTCGAGCCAAAGCACTTCATTTAACTTCATTCAGCTTGCTTATTGGTAATAATCAGTATTGATATTATCGTACCAAAAACGTGTACTCAGTCTGGAATAAAAAATTATTGTAAAAAAAGTATCAATGCATCCATAATATTACTCAAATATTGATATTTTCTCTTGTTCTCATTTTAACGTTTTATGTCGATCAGACTACACAAATAAGATACATTTCCTGCGTCGAACCCAGATATGAAAGTCAGGAATGAAGAATAGGACTTGTAGTGTGACATAATCGAAGAACAGCGATGTGGCGTCTGGGACGGCCCACAACACCCTGACAAAAGGTCTAGCATGTCGGACGTTTTTGTATTCTCTCGCTATGTTCTTTGATGGTCATGATTGACAATTTCTTGACCCTCCTACCCGACGACACACAAGGAGGTGAACGATGATTGGTGGGGTCAAACTTGTAGTGTTGCCAGTGTCCTGACCAAGAATTCATAGCACTATGATTGCCTAAACAAAAATACCGTGTAGTCTGATCCCAGCATTAATGCTTATTTTTACAACCATGCCTAGGTCTCTGCTTTATCCTTCTACACCCAAATGTTCCTTTTAGGTAATCAAATCACTCTACTGTCACTTCCATTTACTCAATATCACAATTCTTTCTCCTTGCCATGCATTAATTTTCCTTAATAAGTAGAGATTTCGGTGTAAAATCTGTGGCATTTCATGTTGAAATGTTTGCCAAAAAAAGTTTTCGCCATAGTAATCGCTGATACTCCCGGTCAAAAACTTTAACAGGAGTGAGTGTCATCTGTTTTTGTTCTGCAAGATGACATTTTGCTAATGCAGAGTAGTTCATGAGGCAGTCTCCAAACCTGTCCTTCATCTATCAAAATAATTTTGTTTTAATAGACTATGCTAGAAAAAAAAACAGCCAATGATCAATAGTGGTTTGTTTGTTTGGAGTGGATGCGAAACCGTTTGGTGCCTATTCAATGAGGGTTTTCTTGAAATAATATTAAAGCGTTAAACTGGCTTGTATCTGCATAATCCATTTCATTATCTTGTCTTCCTCTGTATTTATTTGGTGGTTATTATAAGGGCACTGTGGGTGGCAGGATCTACACAACCTGTTCAAACCACAGTGGGCTTCTTTCAGGGAAAACAGACTGCACTGCCATGCAAAGCACTTTGCCACATTTTATTTTAAGGTCACAACTTCTGACATGTGGGCTTAGCTCGGTTTGTTGTGTAACCAAAAGGTAGCTGTGATGATCGATGCATAAAAACGGTCGCTACAACAAACGGAAAGAAAGTGCTCTGTTGGCTCTGTAAGCGCACGAAAATTAATTTCAGAGAATTGTTGTGGAAACCTGTTGCCATGCATGAGTGCTGAACTGGGTTTCTGTTGAAATAAATGTTAGAACAGGGCTGTTTGTAACAATCCTGAATTGCTATTGGAGTGTACCATGTAATCCTGAGAGTAGGGTCCTGTGAAAATATTCCATGGTGATTGCAAGGACACTTAGGACACGGGTGAAGATAACGTAGTAGGTTTCTGTAGTTAGTTTGTAGGGTGAATGGACTGCTTTGGAAATAAAAGGTGATTGATGGTACTTGCATCTCCTGAATTTATGTTTATGGAGGATTTTGTTATTGCAAGTTCATCCCCTCATAACATTGGGGAACTTGCATCTCTTGCCAAGTTTGCCAAGAAGAATGGGCCAAAGCTGCAAAAAGCTTCCTGTCCTAGGAACTCAAAAACTTCCCAAAACCCCTGTTGCTTTTCTGACAAGTCATTTTAAACATCATCTATATTTTATAGTATTTTAAACATGGCTTGATTTGTTTTGGTTTTTAATAGAAAAGAGTACCTCCTTGAGTGTCTTTATGCTGAAGAAGAGGAAGCACGAAAACTCTTTTCCTTCAGGTCACGATGGAATAAAAAAAATGTAAAGACAAATGCATTTTAAAATAGTCAACAGTAAGGTAACTTTTTGATCATACTCCATGACTAACCATGACGCTACATCAACCTTACTACCATTAAACCACCATTAAGCTTTGGAATGGTAACAGGACTGCTTTGGCTGCCAGTAGGTTACCATTTTAATTGCAATGGTTCTTGTAGCATTCTTGTACCATCATCAAGATGTGCTTTACAAAGCTATTTGAGTAACATTCAGGGCAAACCCACGACCACACTCTCCAGATAATGCCATATCGATTGCCCGTCACCTGGCCCTGACCTTCTTAGACAAAACGACAATGTGTGTGAAAGCTGTTACTTCAGTTCAGCATCCAACACAATCGTCACCACAGAGACCGTGTCTCTCTGTACACGAATCGCTGCCTCACGACTGGACTGCTGGAATCACATCCACGTCATGTCCTCTGGTGACACTTCATCAGCAGTAATGAGGAATCGGCATACAGAGCGGAGGTGAAGAGGCTTGCAAGACCGATGCCGAAGCAACAATGTGCACGAAAAAAAAAGTCGATCGCTGGCTTCATAAGGACACGTGGTGATTACGTTGCATAAGGCCACATTATATTGCTTTAGCCAAAAAGAAAAAAACAACCCAGTAGTGTCTTAATTTCCTGTGGAGAGTAAACCTTCCTCCTCATACCCTTATGATATTGTACAGTAGAACAGTAAACAGCATCTTTTGCAGCTGCATTATCTATATAGGTATAGGATCTGCAGCATCTCGAAACGCAAAACCATACAGCGTATAGGCTGCATCTGCAAAGCCCTGGAGCGTTTTGGATAACCTCCAGCAGCAGAAGGTTCAGAGTATTCGAGCTGGTACTGCCAGGTTCTGTAACGGCTTCTTCCCTGAGGCAGATTCCTTAACCCACTGCTGCCCCACAACATGATGATTTGGTACAATTTATTACAGTATCAAGGCTTCATAGTCAGTCATTGTGTATGATCGGATGGTAACCTTACCGCTGACTTTTTCAAAAATTCTGATTAAAATGCATTTCCATCTTTTTTTTTTTTTTTCTGCCTCAGTGCAGTGCCTTTCCTCACAGCCACTCTATCAGTTTATAACGACAACTGATTTTTCAAGAAAATCACTTCTCAAACATATGTTTAAGTGCTATTCAGATTGGAGTAGTTTTACTTGGGGTAACGTGACATCATATCCTGTGGGAATAGATACTTCCTGCATTCCGTTTACCTCAGAAGTAGAAGGAGGTGGGAATGACATCACACCGGACTTGACCGTGTTCCAGCACAGCAAGTTGGAAAACCAAGATGGACTCCTGCAGGAAAACCTTTGTTGTGTTTGTGTATGAGGTACCATTGTTAGCAATACCAGTTGGTGATCATGCATTACGTGGTAGTTTGCGCATACAAACGCTGTTGCAACATGTCCATGGATAGAAGATGGTCAGTACTCATGTATGACTGATTTAATGACACAAGTAAGACAGAAGTGATGATCAGGATAATATTACTACAGCTTTCACTTACTGTTGATGCACAGAGCAGCCATCTTGGGTTTTGAGGTCAGGGTTGGTGAGGTTCTTCCAACTTTGAGTCGGATATCTGACTTCAGGGGGCGTTCCAGTTGAAATTTCCAACTGGGAACTTGGAAATTTCAACTTCCCAGTTCAAATGGGAAGTTGAACGCCAACTCTTCTGTCATGTCCCGCCAAAACTAAAATGAAATCAGCTATTATATAGTGTTATAAGTATTAAATATAGACGTTTAAAAGGACTTGTCAGAAAAGTGGTACTTCCGGAGGTTTTCGGTAAGTTATCGAGTTCCTAGCGGAGGTCCAGCTTACACACATCGTATGATCATATGACCTACTAATGATGACATGTAGCTTACACAGCCATGCCTCGTAAACCAGCACTTAACACACAATGAGTTTGTATTAAAATGAGGTGTATATAGTGCACACAAGCTTTAGTGTGACTACTAGTGAAGACATTCTGTGTATGATATTTTGAGACTTGGTTATCATACTGTGAAAATCTCCCACGTCCCTATTCATATGATACTTCTGTTGTTTTGCTATCTACCTATATATGAATGGGACGACATGAAAATCTACTTGACGTTTGCTTGCAGAAAAAGAGCCGAGAAGAGAGCGAGGGCGAGGGCAGTGGCGTGGAGATCCTGGAGAATCGACCTTACACGGACGGGCCCGGCGGCTCGGGACAGTACACCCACAAAGTGTACCACATCGGTCAGCACATCCCCAGCTGGTTCCGCTCCATCCTGCCCAAAGCAGCTCTACGGGTGGAGGAGGAGTCCTGGAACGCCTACCCTTACACTCGCACCCGGTGAGAGTAGCGTCTTGGTAACTGGACACCATGGCTTTAAAATGTTTGGCGTTGTATTACTAATCCTGGATGGGTACAGTATTATTGTATTACTGCATGTTTACTTGGTGCTTTCTCATTAAGCAGCATAAGCAATGGATAAGCGATATAGATAATGAATGAAGTCATCCACTAATAATTTACATATCCAACATGACATATTCAAGCCTGTTTTGTGAAAGCAGCTAATCTCCTATGTAGCACCTGAATTAGAGTTTTTTTAATGGAAGTATTGAGAAAGTCTCAAAAATGGATAAATGTGATTTTTGTGCTGTATAACTGTTATGCTACTTAACCAAGTTATACAGAATACTCAATTTGTATATGTATATGCAATGGCAGTGTTCCTCGCTCATAGAGAAACTGTATTTTTGAACGCTTGCCCACTGAGCAGAAATACAGTATGTGATTGAGTTGACGGTTAAAGATGCAACACCTCCTTCAAGCCCTTGTTGGATTCAACAATTACACATTTTTAATCTGTTTACGTGGCGTGTCAGCCTTTCAAAGTCCACATGTAAGTTGTAACTATAGAAACAGTAACGTATTACACCAAGCACCTTAATATAAACCTGTGATATGACTATCAGGGCTGGTGTTATAGAAAATGAATCATCACCTTCTGACAGATCAGAATCGAGAATTCACCAGGTGTAATACATTACAACATACAGCTGATTTTTGGCACAGGATCATTCAGCAGGATCAAACAGGACTAATGCAAGAACAAATCCAAGCCCGAAACAGAAAAAAAATATTATCCTGGATGCATGATTGTTGCTGGATGTTCTTGCTTGAGGTGTTAACTCTCTTGGTGCGTGTCTTTCAGTTACACATGTCCTTTTGTGGAGAAGTTCTCTATCGACATCGAGACGTATTATAAGCCTGATACAGGAAACCAGAACAACGTCTTCAATTTGTCTTCAGCGGAGAAAAGGCTGCGGGATATCGGTAAGGATGGTTTCTGATGGTTATTTTTACATTTTCCATGACGTATCTATACACTGATTTAACTTTCTACACACGTACAGTGTGTGCACGTCCGTTGTGCATACAAAGGCGGATTTGTGCACAGCGTAAGCTATGTAGACGGAGTAGGCGACATACAAAGCTGTATTTATGTATTAGATATGCATAATGAATGTACACATGCATGAGTATTTGCCTGAGTATACACTGCGAATGTGTGAATAACTGATTCAAATGCAAAGCTCGAGTTGAGCACTTGTAGATAGGAAGACGAGAGTGCATCTATCCTTCTTAACCTTGTTACGTAATGCATTCGTGTGCCGTTTTCCACTCATTCCCCGGTGTGGATTGATAGATTGCTCTTCTGTCATGCGCCGGTGTTTACAATGCTGAACACGCTTTCGGTTAAAATCCCCCGTGCCTCCACACACAGTGCTTGCTCAACGCCTGGGCTCAGATGCATTGTGGGAAAAGGTGCTGAAGGCTCAGGCTGAGACGTAGGCAGACTGCAGGCGTAGCCTTTGCAGGGGGAAGCGCCCTGTGCTTGTTGCATAACTATGTCTGAGGCCAAACTGTGCAGAGGGGACACCTAGTGGCCGTCTGCCAACTCTGATACACCAGCAGAAGGCTCTTTATCACTCTGGCAAGCGAGAGCAATAAAACAAGAGGTGAGAGATATGGAATAGATGGAAAAAAAAGTAATTTAATACAGAGTAATGCGAGACTTGGTGAAGATTTTTTGGGGGGTTCTGTTGTATGGGGTGTACAGGAAGGAATATGCCTTTCATGGGATATAATATTAAAGGAGAAGTGAAGCAAAACTGGGCTATATTTCTTCAGATTATCTTAAAATGTGTTTTTTTTTTTTTACTCTTTCTTTTGTTTGTATGCAGTAATAATAAGTAAGGAATAAAAAACAATGGGTCATGTTGTAACTGGAGAATACTATTATATTCCTACAACGGCACATCATGAAGTTATTTATTTATTTGTGTATACATGCATACCGTAGCAGTTTCCCAACGATTAAAATTTTTCATTTATAAATGAACTTGTCATGCTTTTTGACCATTTAAAGTAATGTTTAATGCTGTGTCATGTCCCAACACCCGTCTCATCACAGAAAACTTCGTCAACAAGTATATAATGTTTTTCTCTGTAAAATAACACGGAATAATTGTTAGCCTAAGATTATGTTAATCGTCTGCCATACAAGGCCCTGTGAATGAGCTGTTACTATAGAAATGATAACATATTAAACAAGTGCTTTAATATAATCCTGGCATTTAAATTACAGCCAGAACTACCATCAGAGCTGCTTTTCGAGAAAATTAATCAACACCTTCTGTCCAAATAAGGCTGTGGTACGACATGCAAATAATGTTACGCGGTCCAAAAGCAAGCTAAAATGCTCAGGTTGTGTGTTTTTGGTTGTACTTGATGGAAAAATATGTTCGCGATCAGACTGTGTGTAGTATGCCGGTGCAATGACCAAATATGTTCCCTTTCCCAGACCCTATAGACATTGTGAAAGATGTTATTGCACCTCATGAGTACTTGGCTGAGGAGGATCCCAAGCTGTACAAGTCGGTGAAGACTCAGCGAGGCCCTCTGTCAGACAACTGGATCCAGGAGATTAGCCATAACCCAGGCAAGATGCCCATCATGTGCGCCTACAAGCTGTGCAAAGTGGAGTTTCGTTATTGGGGCATGCAGTCCAAGATCGAGCGCTTCATTCACGACGTGGGTGCGTACAATCTTCTGGAAATTTCCACAGGGAATCCTCAGAATACTTACTCTGTGAGAGTTGTGGGGGAGGACGTTTGCTCAACTAATATTTCCTCAGCAGCCCAGCTGCTCTGATTTCAGTTGCATGTGCTGTGATACAAGTGTTTGTGTGTGCGCGTGTGTGTTTTTAGCCTGGGTAAGTCACGTTATCTAGACAAGTGGGTGGGCAGCAGCTGTGAAGCACTCAGTGAAGGAAGATAGTGTTATTGGGACAGCCCTGACTCTGTTGCCTTAATCATTAACTTGCTCTTAATGAAAAGTAGATTGATGCAGTGCTGCTCCACTGCAAATGAGGACATAAAGAATGAGGGAGAGAGACATAAGAGAAACAGAGACCGAGACAGGGAATGAGAGTCATCTACTTTCCTCAGACAACATCAAGGCAGGATTAATTTCCTTCTCATGGGCTGCTGGCTGAGCTTTAATCATTTTCATTACTTCGATATCTTTGTGTTTATTGACTTCCATCACCGTTAATTTATCAGGAGCCCTTTGACATTCCTCATTTTCCCACCCACGTATGATTCAGGCCAGTACTTATTCTAGCAGAGAAAACAGTTTGTGTTTGCTTTTCAGATCCACTGCGCAGATTGGTGGATTTGAAATATCCTAATTATGGATATATTATTTGTTCTATCCATATGCATGACATCTTGAATCATGAAAAATCATGAAATTGAATTTTGCTGTTTAGCAAACATTAAATGAGCACTAGTGATTATAATAAATGGTGGGGTTTATTTTCATTACATAAGGGTAAAGCGTGTGTTTTTACGCCTCCTCCACACATTCTGTAAGCAAGCGCTTGAGCCAATCACAAGAGGAGGCAGCTTCACTATTTTTTCTATTTCTGAGAGCATTTTTGTCAACCATGCTGATTAAAAGAAGACTTAACTATTATTTTGTGATCTTTATATAAATCAGTAGGATGTTTAAAACTGATTAAGATTGATCAGAGTATGGATTACACCACTAATAGCTTTTTACATTAATACAAATACATTTTGACTGTTTTCCTGTCTGTGTATTAAATATCTTAATGACATTTGGAATTCACCTCTTCTACCTAAATACCTCAAATCAAATACAAAAATAGTCATGAGTGTAATTAGTGATTAAGGCATTAATGAATGGAAATGGAAGCTAGTAGGGCTGAGTTTTTTCTGGATGATCCTAATCATCTGCTACTGCTTCATCTCTCTTTCAGGTCTTAGGAAAGTGATGGTGCGTGCACACCGGCAGGCCTGGTGCTGGCAGGATGAATGGTATGGCCTGACCATGGAAGACATCCGGCAGCTAGAACTGGAGACTCAGCTGGCTCTGGCCAAGAAGATGGCACAGTTTAGCTGCAATGAGGATGGAGGTGAGGGCAACACCAGTCCTGCAAAAGAACAGGATGCCAAAGAGGCAATCGAGAACGAAAGTGCAACACGGAGTCTTGGGGACACGCTGCAGGCTCGGGGAGAACTCACCAAGCAGTGGTCCACCTCGTCCAGATCCTCCCGCTCTTCAAAAAGAGGAGGTAGGAGCAACCTGGGCTTTGCTACCTGATATGGAATGGATAGTGGGCGTTTATTGAGTAATCCATTTGCGTTTCTTTTTCTTTTTGCACTGGAGCAGCAAGCCCGTCTCGCCACAGTATTTCCGAGTGGCGCATGCAGAGCATCGCCCGCGATTCTGACGACAGCACAGACGATGAGTTCTTCGATGCACATGGTAATTAGAAGTTCCTATCTGCATCCTTATTTATATCGCTTTCTCTAAACTAACAGTTTTCTTCACACTCAACAGAGGACCTCTCAGACAGTGAGGAGATATTTGTCAAAGAGATCACCAAGTGGAACTCCAATGACCTGATGGACAAAATCGAGACGGCGGAGGTGGACGAACCCCAAAGTAGGCACATGATTATTACAGCCTGCCTGATGCGCTGCAGAGCTCCCAGGCTATTTACGTCTCCTCGGTGTGGGATGATGATGCCTGCGTTTTTTTGGGGTGTTTTTTTTTGGATGCTTCTTTCATAACCACAAAGCCTCTAGTTTCTGTTAGGTTTTTTCCATTTACCATCATAGTTTTTGGAGATTAGAGTAAATCTGCAAATTGGAATCCTGCTTGTTTTGAGGCTTCAAATGTTTGAACTCAAACACGTGATTGTTGCATACACTTGTCATTCGACAAGCACCAACAGCTCAGTCCAGTTTTTTTCCTTGACACACAAATACTACTGCTTTTTGTAGTATAACAAAGTGGCCAGTAACGACAGACCTGAAATAAATCAGTAGTGTTTTAGTTTGCTAGATAAGTATGTCTGTGCAATAAAAGGAAGTAAATTATTTAAAAAAAATTTAATACAGAAATGACATACTCACTGACCACTTTATTAGGAACAATTGTATACCTTATTCATGCAATTATCCAGTCAGCCAATCATGTGGCAGCAGTGCAGTGCATAAAATCATGCCAAGTCAAGCGCTTTAATTAATGTTCACATAGAACATCAGAATGGGGGGAAATGTAATCTAAGTGAGAGAGCAGCCACGGCCTAAAGGTTCGAGAAGCAGCCCAAAGGGTCGCGGTTTGATTCCCAGGCCTGGCAGGAAAAATCCATGGCTGAAGTGCCCTTGAGCAAGGCACCTAACCCCCAACTGCTCCCCAGGCGCTGCTTGTTGTACGTTGCTCAACAAGCTTGTTGTATGTGCTTGTTGTACGTTGCTCTGGATGAGAGCGTTTGCTAAATGCCCCGTAATGTAATAAAGTCCATGGTAACTTAAATAGGTACTCATTACAACCACGTTGAGCTGAAAGGCATCTCAGGACACATGGCACATAATTGCATTAATGAGCAGGTGTACAGGTTTTCTTAATAAATGGGCTATTAAATCAAGATTGAAGAAAAGTCATAATAAGGCAGATTAATCAAGAAAATGAAACTTTTAACGCTGTAAATTAATTCAAAGCATAAAATATGGCTATTTTTATGGCCAGGACTAATTTTGAACATTAATTGACCCGCACTTTAACCCATGCAGAGGGCAGTTATGAAGCTCTAATTTAGGTCATCTTACATTTTGATCTGTACATTTCTTCTAACATTAGTTTCACTGATTACACATTTTCAGGTGACTTGTACCAGGACTCTGGGGTTGAGTATTCCGAAACTGGGAATGTCCAAAGCCTTAATGAGGTATATGTGAATTCTGCTGTTCCACTCATTTAGCATGTCACAGTGATGCTCACTATCAATCATTTCTATATGATGCTACTTAAATGATTCGTGGAAATGAGAGCATGAAATCTCTAGTGCACTCTTGTCCCAGTTTCAATACCAGATCACGAATACAGGGTTAACCTCATGGCTAAGCAGAATTAGTATTCATCACCAGAAGAAGATTTGGCTCCAGCTGCTCTTAGTTTCTCTACACTATTATTATAAAGTTTGAAATTGAAATTGTCCACGTGTCTCAAAGCATATAGCATTACGTCAGATGCAACCCAGCCAGCTTCTTCCCTTCCAAGCTTTATCCAAATGAGGCAGCACTTAAACAGAAGTGTGTGTATCCAAGCAAAAGGGAGAAGCCGATATGCACTTGGATTAGGATCAGGGCCAAGTTCTCATGCAGCTGAAAGTCATAGAGGGAAAGAAAGGGTAGGACTGAGGGGTGAAGGACCATCAATGTTCTCAGTGGTCTTTTATCCTCGCGTTCAGAGACCGACCAGACACAGGCGCCAAGTGACCAGATATCCAGCTGTGAGTAGCAGCACGGCTTTTCCACTCTCATAGAAACTCATAGAGATTTAGCTTCCTTTTAGTAAACAGTGTAATTGAGATTTAATGTGCTTTCATGTGGTTAGCTAAATGGTTCAGATGATGCTTCAGTCTGCTTCCATCCATTAATTGGTTGTGGTTGTGAATGTAAATCAGAGGCTCTCCCTGTCCTGAGGGACAAAATCACAGCACAGTTTTGTATTTGTATCACTAACATCCCTCAATTAGCTCATGACAGCATTGATAATTGGATGACAAGTTCAATCAGGAGGCTTAAACATGTTAGAAAATACACAATTAGGCAACTCGAGCGTTCCCCCAGGACTGGAGTTGCTGAAAAGACACACTACAGTAAGTGATTTCCAAATTGACTGCTTGCTTGCTTGAAGACAAATCGCCTCTTTCTGATTCAGGATGACTCGGGTCAGCAGGGCCTGCAGTCGTCGAAGGTGCACGTGTTGCTCCTGGTCCTGCACGGAGGCAACATCCTGGACACGGGAGGTGGAGAGCAGAGCAGCAAGCAGGCCGACGTCAACACCATCAGCTCGGTGTTTGAGACCGTCATGCGCGTGCATTACCCGGCAGCTCTAGGCCACATCGCCATCCGCATGGTGCCGTGCCCCGCTGTGTGTGTGGAGGCTTTCTCACTCGTGTCAAAGTAAGTCTGCTTTTCCAAGTTGCTCTAAATTGAATGTATACGTTCATTACCTTACACTTGAGTCATTTTTCTTGCTTATTTCTTCAGGCATTAGTCAATAAATACTCCTGTGTGTTCTGCTCCGTTACCGGTGAATCTTTATGATGTCTTTTGTTCCGCACCAGTTTAAGTCCATACAGCTATGATGAGGGCTGCCTCTCTAACAGTCAGGACCACATCCCTCTTGCTGCTCTGCCCCTGTTGGCCACATCCGCTCCTCAGTACCAGGATGCCGTGGCTGCTGTTATAGTGCGAGCCAATCAGGTGTACGGAGACTTCATAAAATCGTTGGAAGGTACCGCATTCTCTGGCCAGGTCAGTGTCTTGTGATTTCACATCAAGAATGAGTCTTAACTGGAATATTGAGGAGAGTTTGTACCTGTGGCTCATCTGTGGAATGTGTGTGTGCTGGTTGGAAAGGTGTGTCTGATAGGTGACTGTGTCGGAGGGATCCTGGGCTTCGATGCCCTCTGCAGCAGCAACATCACCGTGTCTGAGAGCCAGAACAGCAGCAGGAGAGGGAGCATAGTCAGCGTGCAGGTAAAAACAAATATAGTTTTGCGTCAAATTTTAGGCTATATGATGCACTGATAGGTTTGAAATGAAGATCTTGACCATTGGGTGTATCCGCCATGTTACCCGCCTGTTACTATGTTGGCTCAGAACACTGTCACTGATGGTTTCCTGACATTCTTTAAAGCCTAAGGTTGTGGTGTCATGAGGAATGACATATCTGTGATGCCATGATGATATTAGACTCAAAACCTTGCTCCAAATCCAACCTGACAGTTTTGATTTTGAATGAATATTTGAGGCTTTTCAGGCCAGCAGCACAAGAATGCAATGTTTGAGTGTTTTATTCTTTACTGACTTAATAATGCTACTCCTTTACATAAGTTACATACTGCAGCTTTAACTCCACTGTATCGTGTCAATAATTGCGTTCAAGAAATGACCAAAAAAAAAAAAAATACATTTGCCCTACCAATAATTGTATACCTCTGAATTTCAGGACAACGATCTGCTTTCGCCGGGCATCATCATCAACAGTAGCCCTTCAGGCTCAGGCTCAGGTTCTGGTTTGTCCCTGGAAGGCAGCCGTCACTTGAGCCGCAGCAACATTGACATCCCACGCTGCAGCGGTGCCGACGACCCCAAGAAACAGCTGCCCCGCAAGCGTAGCGACTCCTCCACCTACGAACTGGACACCATCAAGCAGCACCAGGCCTTCCTGTCTAGGTCAGATGCATAAAATTGCTTTGTTAGACAGACACTGGTGTTTGAGTGTCCTCGGAGCAGACTTGTAGACAACACAGTAGCTCTGAAATAAGCTGAATAAAGTAATTTTTGGTGTTTCTAAATGTTGCGTTTGTGTGTCTGTGTGTGTGTCTGTGTGTGTGGCTGATGTAGTCTGCACTCCAGCGTTTTGAGGAATGATCCAGGCTCTCGGCGGTCCAGTAACAGCACCATGCTGGAAGGAGGTGGCGCTCTGGGCAAGTTTGATTTCGAGGTGTCCGACTTCTTCCTGTTTGGCTCTCCTCTGGGTTTGGTCCTGGCTCTGAGGAAAACTGTGGTTCCTTCTCTAGATGGTAGGTTGACACTAGTCTGCTTATCACTTCTTATTATAAATGCACTAAATACTTGTCTACCAAATATATTCAGCTCATTCCTAGAGATCTATTACACTGCACATATGATTGATTTGGAACAAATTAAATTTAAAAAAAAGTGATTTTTCAATAAGTAAGATTTGTTGTAATTTATAGCAGAAGTTTATATTTAAAAAAAAAAAAAAAATTCCCAGCCATTATGCTGTGGATAATGCTGCTTAAAGCTCTTTTTTCAAATATGTGATGAGCTGAGAAAGGGCAAAGAGTCAGCTGATTAAACTATCCTCCAACATCTGCCAGATGCTGCATGAGAACCCAGTAAAAAAATTTTTTTATACAATCCTGAGCTGAGCGTATTTGTTTAATTTATTTATTTTTTTCCCAGTGCATAGTTTACACTGGGGCAGAAATTGCATTTTTTCATGCTCTGTTTAGGTTTTGTTGCTTGCATGTGTAACCTGGAATTCTCCCAAACACCAGCCAACAGTAAAAATGGATGTGTTCAGCAGCAATAGATCAGGAACAATACTAATGTATATATTTTGGTTTTGTTATGAATAACCTACTCCACCCCATAGCTACGTAAACCTGTATTTTGATCTGTTCTGTTTGGCCGATGAGGGCTCGAAACAGCAGGTTAATAAAATACTTCACATATTTTCTCTTCTTCCCCAGTGGCTCACCTCCGTCCAGCCTGCCAGCAGGTGTATAACCTGTTCCACCCTGCAGACCCGTCAGCCTCACGTCTGGAGCCACTGCTGGAAAAGAAGTTCCACCTGCTGGCGCCCTTCAGCGTGCCACGTTACCAGCGTTTCCCTCTAGGCGACGGGCACTCGGCTCTGTTGGGTAAGCCCGGGTCAAACTCCACCACGCAGGCTCTCGCGCATTTCACATTCATGTTCCATCTTGTCTCTCCCCTATACGTAATATAAAGGTTGAATATTCATCACACTGCTCCTGGAGAACTGACCTCGGCTCCAACCTCGATCTGAATAGAAGGACTTGAGCCTTCTAAAGAGCAGCACCTAGAGACTCCTGACACAGGCACCATGGTTTTTGAGTTAACGCATCTTTGTCAAGTCGACCCATGTCCATCCCAGCCCTTGTAACTCTGATTCATACCTGCTTTTCTGTTGTCTGTTCATACCATTTCTCTGTCTGTCTTTCTCTCTGCTTTGTTCTGTCTTTCTTTGTCTCCCCCCACCCCCGTGCCGTCCTGTCCTCTCCTCATGTGCCCTCGTGCTGCGGCTGGCATGCAGTGGAGACCCTCCAGAGCAACCCTCACCTCCTGCTGGAGAGTGGAGGCCGCTGCCATGACGGCTTAGGCGAGACCTCCATCCCTGTTCCCGTGCTCAACTGGCAGGCTGCGCCAGCCACTCCTGAGTGTGTGTAGCCATTCCTGTTCTGTTGTTCACCAGCTATATATATATATATGTGTATATATGTGTATATATGTGTGTGTGTGTGTGTGTGTGTGTGTGTGTGTGTGTGAGAGAGAGAGAGACGGAAAGAATGTGGATTTAGTCCATTGTCACTGTGTTTTTGTAGTTCTGTATTTTGATGTACTTATTAAGAATGGATATTCCATGTAATTACTAAATAAGATGATAAAAAATTACAGATGGGTGACAAATTAAAGGAAAAATCGGAGGTTCTGTTATGCTTTGGGGGGCAGGGGCATTTATTTTTGCCGGCGTGGTTTGGGTCCAAAAGTTTTTCTGACTGATCACCTTTATCCAGTGTTGCAACGTTGTTATCCTGATAGGAGTGGTCTCTTCCAGGATGACCCCACCCCATGCACAGGGCACAAGGGCTCACTGAATGGTTTGATGAGGATTAAAATGATGTAAATCATACGTTATGACCTTCACAGTCACCAGATCTCAACCTAAGTGAACACTTAGGGGAAAATTTGGAGCAACATGTTAGACAGCACACACTACCACCATTATCAAAACACCAACTGATGGAACGTCTTTTGAAAAAAAATGGTGTTCATCCATCTAGTACTGTTCCAGAGATTCCAAAGATCTGTGTCAAGGTGCACTGTCACTATTCTGACTGCTCATGATGACTCAACACCTTACTGAGACAAATAATTGGAGGGGAGGGGGGTCCTTTTTTTCCTTTAATTTGTCACCCATGTGCACCCATATGCAGTTGCAAAAATGGTTATGCAATTAGAAATTTGCATTAGTAATTCATTAGTAACTCCTAACTCCTTAGTCATCTCCAGAATTATCACTCATCGTGAAAAAAATGATACATAAGGTGAGTGATATTTCAGCTTAAACATTTGGGGGCACTGTATGGTTTTATTTTAATTTATTTTATTTTAAATCCTTGTCAGGTAGTGCTTTTTTTGTGCCAAAAAACTGTTGCACCTACAATTATTAGCACCTTTAGTAACTATAGTTTGGTGTCATGTTGTTGAAAAGGCCATCTACAGCAAAGTCTTACCCTCCTGGCAGAGGCAACCAGGTTTGGTTTGGAAAGAAATCATGACGCCATCAAGTGGGCCAGTAGCCTCAGTATGGGTGGAATACTATTATAAAAAGATGGTCTAGTGAGAATTATTTGGTTAGAGGAGAGGTGAGTAGTTTATCCCGTTATATAGTCTCATATATACACTAACAGTCAAAAGTTTGGACACACCTTCTAATTCAGTGGTTTTTCTTTATTTATTCATTTTAAGACATGAAGTGTCTTTTAGTAATGATGGACTGTAGTTCCTCTTTACTTAGTTGAGCGGTTCTGGTCATAATATGGATTACTACAGTTGTCTAATAGGGCTATTTACTTGATGGTTTCAAATGCATTAAGAAAGCAAGAAATGGCTACTTTGAAGAATCTAAAATATGAAACTTTTTTTTTTTTTTAAACCCTGTTTTTGTTTTGTTAATTCCATAAATGTTCTATATGTTATTTCATAGTTTTGATGTCTTCAGTATTGTTTTACAACGTAGAAGATGGTCAAAATACAGAAAAAACCTATGAATGAGTAGGTCTGTCCAAACTTTTAACTGGTAGTGTGTGTAACAGGCACAAAATTCTGAATTCTCACCTTATCGTTGGACAAAGGAAAACATCGCTGCATTCATTTTTGAAATTGGGATTTGTCTTTGTGTTCCTAGCGGATGTAATGCACTCTCACGGGGGGATGTTCCTGGAGAACTCCTACCCCTCGTCTCCTGCCGCAGCCTCAGCATCCCGCATCGTTCGAAGACCCAGTGAGGTCAGCATCGCTAGCCAGGTTTCCGGACTAGCGGATAGTTACACTGCCTCCAATATTGCCAACAGTAAGTCCACACACACTCGTACACGTACACACATGTTAACTTAAATCCACAGACAAATCACAGGAGAAAGATTCCAGTATAATGCATTATGGGCTTTTGGACTGAGACATTTATTTATTCACTTTAGATTATTCTATAGAAATTAACAATATGGATTGTTCAGTTTCTTCTTAACAATTGTTTTTTTACACACCTTACGGTCAGCATGAAATGTAAAATGTCCAGAATTATCTTTACAGCTTTCCTCCTTTTATGTTGTTGTTTTGTTTATCTCTTAGCACAAGCATGCCATCTCAATCAGTCCAAAAAGCTTAGCCTTTTGTCCCAGCTGGCCCTCCCTTATAACAAAATGTCCTCAAGAAGCCCATCCCCGAAAGCCCGCTACAAGCTGCTCAGTAGCAGAGCGGCGGGCTCAGATGAGGTGAGCTGCTTCGAGCCCTCCCCTCTCCCCGACTCCAGCCCTCCATGGCCGAGCATGCAGCTGGATATAGAGCAAGGTACTGCTGCTGGAGCGTGGAGGAACATGGGCCTTCCTCTTCCTCTTCTTCATTGCTGTTTTGTCCCATGTGCCTGTTGGTCTGAACCACCCAGTCCTGCCCTGTTAGCGTTCACTAAACCCTACCGCAGTTCTCTGCATCTTAAGACTATGCTATAGCTTCTCTTTTTCTCAGTCCTCACTCCCCTCTGTCACCCATACCACCACCATAGAGTCTTCATCTGCAAAACCAAGCTTTCTCTGTGTCTCTTTGGAGGATGAAGTGCCTTTGGAGATGCTTTAAATGAACACGTTGTCTCTGGTATGATGTTCCTTGGTTGCCCTGGGGCTGTTAAAAATTGCATTTGATTTTTTAAATACTTGAAATCTTCAATATTCCAATGCATTAGGATATTCATTGGCCTGTAGTTTTATACTGCGTTCCTGTCACAGATGTGGAAAATTGCCGTTTTGTTATCGCAACATCATGATTTTAACGTAAACCTTCTTTTTCTTTTCTTTTCTTTTAACCAAGAGTAGTGTTTGTGTTCCTGATATTTAGCTACATTTTACCTTTATAAAAATTTACCATCTTGAATTTCACGTAGGCGTTACTGTCTGTGTAGAGTTGTTTGCATGTCCTCCTCATGTTCGTGTAGGATTCCTTTGGGTTCTCTGATTTCCTCCCACTGTCCAAAAGCATGCATGTAGGTGGATTAGCTAAGCTAAATTGCTCATATGTGTGATTGAGTGTGTGGATGGTGCCCTGCAATGGATGGGCATCCCATCTTGCCTTATGCCCAGTATTGCCAGCCTTGGTGCTGAATCTCCTGCAACCCTGACCGGGATAAAAATGGTTGCTGAGGATGAATGAATGGAAAAACAAAACAAAACTCAAAGTACATTTTGGAAATTATCTATATTTACTTAATCATATTTACATACACACTTTGCTAATTGTTTTATTTAATTATATTTGGCTAAAGGTCTTGATAGATGTAACTTTGACTACTAAAAGTACAGCATCAGCTCATACATTTGAATATGGTCGTGTTTTTGTTTTTTTTAACCTTCGAATGCATAAAACTTTAGATTCAAACAGTTGGTGAGTTCTCAGAATTGTGAGCATATTATGATTGTAGTCATGCAGGGTTTCTGCAAATGAGTCTGAGCGGGCATCTCGGAAGCTCACCATGTCGTCTCAGTGCCATTAGAGCTGGGTTTAGAGCACTCGCTTTTTGGCTCAGCTGAAACAGGAAGCTGCCAGCTGTATCTCATTTCACTTTCCTGTCCTGCTTGGGCTGCTCTCCAAGGGATAGGCTGTTATTGTGTTGTAAACAGGTGCTCTCCGTGGTACTGAGGCAGGACGAGATTTGAGGTTTGGGTACGTGTATTTGGCAGCTTGGACTCACTCTTGTGAGGCTGTGGGAGGAAGAAGAAGATAGGAGATCTTCACCATTGCACGAACCAGTGCACTCCAGTGTTTCCACTTCACTTCTTTTTCCACTGCCCTTCACATTTACCTGTGCCATATCTTCTGACCTTTTGTCACTTAGCAGTCAGATTGTCCAGAGTGTTTAAGAACTTGTTCTGTCCTAAACAACCTATAGATTAGGTGCCAGTGTTTTGTGTGATTGAGGCCCTGTTGGAACTCCTTGGTCTGTTGTTGTTGGATTGTAATTGTTTTAATCGTCCTGCAGTTGCTGCTCGTTGGTGGGGGACAAAGCGCATTGACTTTGCCCTGTACTGCCCTGATGCCCTGACTGCCTTTCCCACCGTGGCTCTACCTCACCTGTTCCATGCTTCCTACTGGGAGTCTACAGACGTTGTGTCCTTTCTGCTCAGACAGGTACTGTTACATCTGCTTTCCACTAGCCCTGCTTCACTTCTAAAGATTATTACAAAACCTCAGTTTGTGATGCAAATGACTTTCATGAATGAGACTGTGTGAAAAAACCTGTGAAGTGTGTGTATGTATGTGTGTGTGTGTGTGCGTATGCGTATGCGTGTGCATGCACTCTTCTTTCTCACTTGACTTTGTATAAATCTCTCTCTTGCTCTCAGGTAATGAGGCATGAGAACTCTAGTATTCTGGAGCTGGATGGGAAGGAGGTTTCAGAATTCACACCCTCCAAACCACGGGAGAAGTGGCTGAGGAAGAGAACACATGTTAAGATAAGGGTGAGCGGTTTCACCCTTTTTCCACACCAAAATTATATTACATACACCTACTGTGTACCTACACTCATTAGCTGTTTTATCAAGTAAAACTACTATAGAAGTGCCTTGTATGCATATAATCACTCTCTGTAGCCTGTCTGGTTCTTTGTGCAGTTTATCAGCCCCCCTCTTCTCCCTCCATCAGTGGAAATAGACCAGAGCTTTGCGGAGGATAGGTTTTTTTTTTGTTTTTTTTAGCTTGTGGTTGCCTGCTGTCGCATATATTCTGACTGCTCCTACAGCTATTTCTGTTTGTACAAACCACAACATTTTCAGCCCAAGTCCCTGAAGATATAAATTTACCTAAACCAGTTCAGTTGAATGGAAAAAGACATGAAAAAGAAATTGGCTTCTAGTTTCACTTTGCACTGCGTTAAACTGGCTGAATTTAAGCACACAAATTTGCAAACCTTGAAACCATGAGTGCTTCCAAATTTTGAAAATAAGCCATATATTTATTATCTAGCTCAACAGTCAAGTATAAAGTCTAGTGTGCTTGCCCAGGTACATGACTTTATGGCCTGGAGACCTAAATATCTTGGCTAAAAATAGTAGCTGCTAACATAATATATGGCAAGATGGAACATTTTTAGTGTTGAGCTGTGCTGCAAAAACAACAAACAAAAAAAACAGATATCCTAGTAAGTGAAACAATCTTGAATATAGGTGACTTAACGATCAAACAAATCTAATATTATTAAGCCTGTTTCTACTAATTTCATGCTTGATCATATACAGTAGATATAAAAAGTCTACACACTCCTGCTAAAATGGCAATTTTTTTGTGATTAAAAAAATGAAACCAAGATAAATCCTGTCAGAACTTATTCCACCTTTATTGCAAA
>JAOTRR010000010.1:12864342-12879377 GCA_028570945.1 Gogo arcuatus | reverse complement strand
GACTCGGAAGGAGAAATTCGTGATAAGGAGAATGTGCCTAAAATTTCACATATAACGTGAGTGGTGTGACAAGTGGGTCCATTTCGGTATAATGAACTATTTGGATGTCCCCCAAGGAGTTCGTTATAGTGGGGTTGCAGTATATATAATTATGGCTTCCTCCTTTGGTGGTTGCTGCTATCTAGAATGCCCCATCGACTATCATAAGCAGTGGACATGATAAATTCAGTAGCTCCAGTGTGCTTGCCCAGTCCCATATTTTGGGTCCCCAGAAACCTAATTTAAAGAAACGCTTAAAAAAAACAGTAGCTTACTTTCATGTATTAACATTTAGTATGTTTTACTAGTTAGTGAGTTAAGTGCATTAATACAGACTAAGGGAAATGAACGAGTATATGAATTCCTGGGTAGGTATAGTTTGTGACCCTGACAGAAAGTCACCAAGTCGTTGGTGAATATCTAAGGTTTTTCCTTCATACTCATAAACCTATTTCTGATCAATGATTTTTACACTAGCTGTGGAAAATACTAACACTGGAATATGGCTCCAAGGTCTTGCAGCCTCCCTTAGGCCTCAAAACTCATTCCACCAGGAGCATGGCCATGTCCTAGATCTTATTTTGTGGCTCTCATTGCAGGAGATTTGTTCAGCTGCAAGCTGGGTCTGTTCTAATACTTTTGTTAAGTGCTACTTGCTAGATGTTACCAGTACACCAGGAGCCCGTTCTGCCCTAGGTGTGCATTGGGTCATAATGACACAAGATGTGTCGGGCACCATTTCTATGAGGGGACCATCTTTTTCTGCATAACAGTGTCTCACTGATTCATTTCACAAACATGAAATAATGAAAGAAAATGATAGTTTACCATTACTGTAACCTCAGTTCTCTGAAACATTTAGTGGAGAGATCCACAAGGCCTACCCAGCTTGCTGCACAAGAAGTGAATATGTTCACAGAGATGGAGGACCAAGGCCATATGCCTGAAGTCAGGGCTGGGCTTTCCTTGGTCCAGGGGCAATTGGATGTTTATAGAGAGGTCAGGGTATGGATATCTAAGGTTACAGTAATGGTAGCCTATCCTGTCATTATGTATTAACATTTATTGACTGCCCAGTTGCAGTGCTTAGGCTGTCAGTGAGTTTGAGTAAACAGGTTTTGTTTTTTTGTTCCCCCACCCCCCCCACTCAGTGCAGAATTTCCATTAAATGTAATGTTCTAGGTAACCACACATGCTGCAGGTTGAGAAAGACTGAAGTATTTCTTTTAAAAATGGTCATTTCATCTTCACATAACAGTAACAGACATAACAGTATTTACTTTCTGCCCTTCACCTCTTAGATCTGTGTTCTCCTTCTACTTTTCTTCTCTTTGTCCTTTCCCCATTGCAGTTCATCTCGGATGGTTATGCATCTCATTTGTCACATCTGGAGTACAGTCAACGCTCGCGACCAGCCAAGACGGGCAGCACACGTGTGACTCTGCGTAAGGGAAGCTTTGGTCTGGGTGCCAGTGGCGACTTCCTGCGCAAACGCAATCACCTGCTGCGCACCATCTCCTCCCAACCAGCCCCCTCCTCCTCAACCACGTCCTCCGGCCATGGGGGCCGTCCTGAGCGTGCTCAAAGCCAATCAGAGTTTGACCGGGAGCGGGCTGACCGTGCACAGAGGAGCATGAGCATTGCGGCGGGCTGCTTTGGGCGTGCAGGGAAGATGGAGGGAGGCACCCTGAGCCCCAAGTAACCCTCCATCAGCTCAGCATTTATAACTGGGAGTCTGCCGGTCCATGGGATTTTAAAGGAAGGGTGGATCGGGAAGAATGAACATGAAAACAGGATAAAATGGAACGGACTCGGTGAGAGACTGGCACAGCTTTTCTAATGTAGCAAGAGTGGCATCGGGGAAAAAGATTTTGTTCCACTGGGTAACACGCCAACAAGAAATCTAATGCCTTATGCATCACTCTAGGTTTTGGAACGCTGGTCCTTGCCTCTCAGTTTGCTTGAATGTACAGAGCAAATGGATGCTTGGGTAGTTATGACTCCTCAATTCTCCACCTGCATCATCAGAAAAGTGGAAGAAGTCTCCAATGTGTCATCATGATGTACACCAACATTTTCCACCTGTAAATATGTGCCTCCCTCCTCACGTGCTCAGGGCAGCCGTGTACAGACGAGTCGGCCATGGTCAATTCCAGAAGCCACTTCGCCACACTCAACCCCTCTTTGCCAACTGCTAGCCCCCAGTTTCTTCCTCTTTTTACTAAGCTGTTCTTTTGGAGGGGGTTCTCGTCAAAAGCCCTGCAGCATTTGGCAATAAGGACCCACCATGTTGTTGTATCTTGTGTTTGGCTCACAGGTCATCAGAGGCCTTACTTCTTAACAGTGTATTACCACACGAGCATTAAACATACACGGGGCGAGTGCTGCTCTGGGGCTGAAATCGAGGACGTTGGCATTTTTTTGACACTCAATCTGTAATTTGGCAACAATCCCTTTATCTGGCCATCTGCTTGCAATACCTCTCGGACATCGCTAGGGTGTCTAGTGCTCCTGAAAACTCTCTCATCTCTCCGGTGCAGCATGCCATGTATAGATAGCCAAGTACAAATCCTCCTGAGCCTCCACGCTATTACGTTTCCTCAACAACATTTCTTCTCCCTGGTTCTGGAGCAAATCCATGAATGAGACGACTGGAGTTGGGGTCTGTCCATATTTACAAAGTGTACATTGGAGAAATCCATTTTCTCCAGACGGTCAAAGCAGTGACTAGTTAGTCGTCTCTCGCCAATTTGTGCACCTTTATTGCTTTGATTTCTTGGAAGAATCGTAGAGTATATGGACAACTGGCGACACTTGATACAACCGATGGCCAAAATAATTTCTTTTACAGAAGCTGTAGTTGCGTAAATGTATAGCCTCATTGTTCCTTTTGCACAAGTCGATAGTGGAGAACCTTGTTACCATCTCATGTGGCTACATATTGTTATCGTGTAGTGCATGATCCTTATTAATATATGACAGGATTCGAGTGCGTGTGTGCACAATGGTAGTATTTATCTCTAATGTCAGGATTAAAGAAATGTGCCAAAATTAGAAAGATTATAGCAACGACAAAGGAAACAATAGGCTTTCAGTTATTTCCTTTGTAATGTACTACTGAGTATTTGATCTGAGCGTATAGTTGAGCTGTAAAGATCTGTTGAGTTCAGCTTCGACGGCACATGTATAATGTTTATAAGATTTTAGATCATTTCAGGTCAACATGAAGTCCTTTAAAGGTCCGTGCTCTAGCTTACTGTTCATATGTAAGTGAGATGTATAGAACTATTGCAGGATATTCATTTATTCATAAGCTGTGATTTTACTTTTGTTTTTAGATTCAACAGCATGATGCGTTGTAGCCAAATACTGTATAAAGATTTTTTTTTTCTTTTTTAATTTGTTAACAGGCAGACACTGGATGAGAGGATGTGTTGTATTTAATTAGGATCCTATTGGAGTTGTTTTTGTATATTTGAATTGAGTACTGGGAGGTTTTTGGACGCAGCAGCCGCTTGTTTATAATTGTTCAGGGGAATGTAGAATGTTTTCTGATCGTGTTGGAATAACGGACGTGTAGATATTGTAAAGATGTACATTTTACTATATAGGAAATGTATGGTCAGAAATTATTTATGTAGATTCGCAAAAGTAATGTCAGATTTTTAGTGTGTTCATGGTTGCTTTAATTTTGTTTTTGGTTATATAATTGAGATCATTTCTTTAAGGACCAACACCATTAATGCCATCAGTGCAGTTTGTGTACAAGAAGACTACAGAAGACACCACCGCACAGACAATCAGTCTCGGGCACACAAGCAACACACCTAGGGGACACACACCTGGAAATACGACGCTCATCAACGACATTTTCTAGAGGATGTAAAAGTTATTTTATTAAACTGTGGTCTTTTTATTTATTGGAAAGGTTCACCAAATTTAAAAGAAATTATGTGGAGGTATTTTATATGGAGAATTTAAGGTGGTGTGCATAAAATGGCAACATCATACAAGTGTACTATTCTTGAAAGAAAAGTGTTTCAGTGTGTAATGTTATGCCTTCACTTAGCTTTTTAAATCTGTCCAGCAGAGGTTTTGTCCAGCAGAGGGTGCGAGTAAGTAGCTTTCCTGCAAGAAAATGCAGAGGGTGGTTTTGGTTTTTTTTTGGACCAATAAATGTGCAATATGTACCGCTGGTTGATTTCTGGACTTCTGTATAAAACAAAATGTCCAGCACCTTGTTCCTTCCCCCCTCCATGAGTGACACAATCTCTGCTGGAAGCACTTTCTGCTTAAGAAGCTAAGGTTTGCCATTACTGCTATTTAAACTGTTTAAAATCAAATCATGTTGCAATCAAAAAAAGTTCTCTAATCTAAGTTATTTTAATTATCCTATTTATCTTTATTTTTTTTGCCACTCTTGCCCTGCCCTGTTTTTCCTTTTTAATTCAACCAAATCGTACTCCATCCAGTGTTGTCTCCAAAACGCTTCGAGATACAAATTGGTAAATGTTACTGGTAACCACAGGAAAGCAAGCCATTGTCTGTAACTCATCATTTTAAACAATTGTGAAATTTAACATTTTAATTTAAATTTCTTTCTTTTTTTTTTTTTAGGAGTGTTGCTTCCCAACACTCCTACCTGTTCAGAAATATTAGTCCTCATTTTTAGGTGCATGTCAGCTACACTATTATATATATCTAATCATTTCTATATATTATAGATTTATATACAAGACCGGATCAGGTTTTGAGTGTAATGTTCCATTTTTCAGTAACTTATTATGAATACACTGTCCTCTGTGTAGAAACGGCAATCAGCATGTAATTAAAAACTGCATTTGCACACATTTCGAAGTGTATATGGTACAATGTGATATTGTAAAAATATCAGAGAACGTACTTCTGATACACATTGTACTTTAGCAAAGACATGGCAGCAATTTTAAACGTTTGAGGTTTTTTTTTTTTCCTCCAGGAAAACTCTCATTACACTTCATTTTTCATTGCCGAGTGTTCAGATGGTGTCCAAACAAACCCTGTATTTCCAAAAGTACCTTCGACATCCAAACTGTAAACAGTTTTGATCTGAATGACTTCTCAGCTCTTTTTTCACCCACTTGTGCTCGATTCTGTATTATTGTATGTACTGTGGATTAAATACAGTTGGACAGCTATGATGTTTCTGTAATCTTTAACCAGTGTCGAGAAAACGGTAACGTTACGGTACTCATTAATACTGAAATCTTACCTGCTTAGTATTAATTCATCATTGAACATTTTATTTAGCTGTTAGGTGCTGAGTTGCTAGAAATGAACTGCTCATTTCTAGTGATCACCCAACCTTTCACTCTCTCTTAACGATACTTAAACACCATAATGATGTTTTATTAGGTGACTTGTAGTGCAGAAAGATATTGTAGTGCTTCCTTTTGATATTTGCACAGTGCATACTTTGCTTTAATTATTAATTGTAAAACATGTCGTAGATCGCTGTCGCACACTTCCGATATTTCTCCTTCTTGAAGCCTGAGATGAGAAGGAAGTCCAGTATGATTTGACAAATTATTAATGAAGTGTGTGAGAAATCATACAGCAACAGATCCAGTCAATATGGGGATCTTTATTCTTTATGCCAGCAATACATCAGATGTGCACATTCTCACACACACACTCACATACACACACAATGCCACAAAGTTTAAACCGCATCAGCTATCCTCAGGAGTAAGAGTTTCTTATTATTCTTCTTTTTAAAAAGAGCTTTCAAGTGGAATACGTTTAGATGATTAACGGAAGAGAATAAAAACCTCTCTGCGTGACGTGATGCAGCGCAGCTTGCACATGCTGCCCATTCACACACCCTGTTTCCAAATGTAGGCAAGTAGGCAAATTTTTTGACTTGTTACTGTACAATAATTACATTTAAATACTCCTAACAATGTAAAAGCATGACGTGAGGGTGTTTATAGCACAACACAGGGACTCAGTGGCTTGTGTACATGTAGCCATGTCAGCTAGGGTTATTGATAACCACTGGTTATTAAGCTTAGTTTTCTTCTGAATGTTACTCAGGTGTTTTTTTTTGTTTGTTTGTTTGTTTGTTTGTTTTTTGCTTTAACCAATCACAGCTTTATCCAAATTCAGCCATAATAACAGGCTTCTGTGACCTTATGGCTGCAGAACAGGGCTTTCGTCTGAGCGTGTTATGCCACCAATGAACAGCAGTTTGAAAAGATGTGGTTGGCTGGCTTCACCGGTCACAGAGGAAGCTTGTTCGCCCTCTCTGGTTGGTAGCTGTCATATAATCGGGGAGAGCTGTTTGGCAGATGAGAATTAGACAAGACCAAATTGGGGAGAAAATGAACATTTCTTATTCAACTATTCTCTAGCTGCAGTGCTGCTTGAGGGCTGCATCATGCCACGCAGAGGTAGTGTGTGTGTGTGAGTGAAACAAGCTGAAGTCAGCAGGACACTTTGACTGTAGACGACAGCAGCAAACACACAGACTCGGTGCATATAAATTCAGTGGCTACAAAAACAAAACAACAACAACAAAAAAAATCTTACGCTCGTAAGTACAGTAACAGTAACAGCTGCAATCAGAATGCCCACTTCATACTCCTCTGTTTACACGTTTAAGATGCTGACTATAACAATGCTTTATTCCTTTTCCTCTCTTCAAGTCTCAACCACCAACACAAAACGCTTCCCTAATTCTCTTTATTTCCTAAGCGACAGTGTGATGGCGTCAGTCATGGTTTTTAATCTCAGTTTGTGCGTCGGTATTTAATCTCAGGTGTGTTACAGCAGGGTGAACATGACAGCGGTGATTAGGCCATGTCTCTGACCGCAGTGATAGTCCTTCATTCCAATCCTTTTTTTTTTTTTTTCTTCTTTTTTTTTAATAAAAACACACCCGCGTCGATTTGCCCTCAGAAGTGTGCACTCAAAGGAAAACAGGCAGAGGGTACAGGAAAACAATTTGCTCTCAACTATATAAAGTCTCACTGGCCTAATAGCTAATCAGTGTCCTGACTAGCCAAAGACATGATAAAAACTGTGCTTGCTAATTAGAGAATGTCATGTAGAGCTGGCTATATAGAGCCTGCATATCTCTTTTTAAAAATATTATTAGAAATGTGCTGAAAAGGAAACAGGAATACAGATTTATAGCTGACGTGGGTGTGGCTTATACTGGAAGGTTCAGCTTTTTGTTAAATTTATTAAATATGGATTAAATCCCTATCAATATGCCTCTGGAAATAATGGGGGGGGCAGATATAGAAATGGCAGCATGGTGGGGGAATTCAGACTCTTACAGTTCCTCAAGCTCAGCTACATCACCCGAGTGCATAACTGGCCGCAATATTTTCTAGTCTCAACCACATGCCATGTCAAGCTATTTGTATCCGGTTAGAAAACATTATCTGTTCATTCCGAATAATGTATTCATATTCGGTTACATGTTGTCGATCACTCAGCCCTCCCAAACTATCTAGCCTTTAAAATGGCGAGGTGGTGTGTTAAAACCAATATTGGAACACAGCTGAGATTTTGATTTGCATCATCCTGCAGTGCAGTGATGGCTCACTCATCCACATGCGCCTGACTGGCCATCAATTCTAAGCAGAATATTCTACAGTTTGCTCTCTTTTTGGAGCATCTTTGGAGGTCTTCATATCAAGGGCCACTGTAACATAAACCGAGGAGTCAGTAGATGTTTTAAAAGCAGCTGTATCCAGTGAAAATGTAGTTTCTACACAGATGAGTGTAGGTGTAAGGGAATGCACGTGTACGATAAGAGCCACTGTGTGCATGCAATTATTCTCTTTTACATCACATTGTGGCCTTTAAATTGTATGGTATTTTAGTTTAAAAAAAGTAATTTTATTTAGAACTGGAATTCATTTTAATACTATACAATTAGGCTTAAAAGTGTGCTTCTTAACTCTGTTTGAAATGTAAAGGAATTCCTACAATAAGTGAAAAGTTACTCATGTCCACAGAGATGAGGGTGAAATGCTGAAAACCTGGAGATGTGCAGTTTCCTCTTTCAGGTGCCGGATCTGTAATCAGCGTGCTCCGAGTGTTAGAGGGCTCGCGGCCGTTTGGGGTTGATCTGCTTACTGGCTTGCTCCTCCTCCTGAAGAGTAGACCTGAACGCCTTCACTTTATCTGTTTAAGAGGAAAAAGGACAATTTACAACTGGAGATCAAATTTAAACCAAGAAGCTTCACGAACATGCTTGTGTAAACAAACAATCTGAAGCACTCAACAAGTTTTAAACACAAACACTCAATCTGAAATGACATGAATTTAAAATAAATAAATAAATAAAGGTTTTAGTTCCGTAAAATCCAGCTCTCTGGTTTTTTGGAGGACTAGGAGTCCAATCACAGCTATGAAGTGATGTCTGATGTGGATTTAATACTGACAATGAAGTAGGCAAGGAATAAAACATAACGGTGTGCTGTTATAGGAAAATAATCAACGACTGTGCATTGTAATGGCCCTACGCAAAGCTGAACCCCAGAGTATTTTCCATCCCAAATGTTTTATTCTTATACCAGAGAACTTTTTTTTATTTATAAAAGAACATGGCTTACTTTTATCCATTTATAGTTACATACTATGTTGTGGAACGTCTGTTAAACAAATTAGTTCCCTTTATGACTTACCTTATAGCAGCTATAAACAGTCATTCCCTTACCAGCCTCTCTTTTTCTCTCGTTTGAAGTTACTATGACAAAATGGTAACTTCTTGTGCTACCGAGAAACCGGAAAGTACATAGTCCTCTTTCCTGAAGACTCTCTCATGATGGAAAACCTAAAGTTAGAGCTATACCTCTGACTGTTACAAAGCGCTGACATTGGAGACTCCTTCCTAAAGTGTTAATATTAAATCATATTTATGGTTACACTTTTTTTTAATGAATTTATGTTGAGCATCTGCCATACAAGTCCCTGTGAATGAGCTGTTACTATAGAAACGATGTATTAGAACGAACATATATTACAGAAGATTAATCGGTGACACCTTCTGACCAATCAGGATTGAGAAATAGAGACCGCAGGGCTACTATTGAGCTTCTTGTCAGAACGACGACTTCTCTTGCCACAAAAACGAACTAATCACAACTAATCATCTCAACAGGATGATCAAGAAAACCGGGTTAAAGCTCACTAGTGTCAAAACATATGTGAAGCTAAATTCAGGTTAAACCTTCATAGTAAATCTCAATCCACCTTCAGTTACACAGTTTAGCTGTTTAGCTAAGAAGACAAACGCCTTTTTGTCAGCTCAGTGTGCATCCAAAAAAAAAAAAAAAACCCTCTAACTCAAACAGAAACAAGCAGAAAAACAGCTGGAGCTCAGGACTAAATTACAAAGTTCATTATGGACGATCCGGTATTTATTTACCTCTGAGCTCTGTTAAGATTTCAATCTTTTGATCCAAAATTTGCTCAAGCTGTGTTGCGTACGAGTCCACGTCATAGTCCACTTCCTCCGTCATCTCTATAAGAACCTTCTCATCTTCCAGCCAGCGTATAGACTCCTGCAGTGGAATACAAAGCATGGTAGGTATTTATAATGAAGTTGTATACAACCTGTATGCATCCATATGCAATAATCTATAGTGATCTGATGCAAGAGGACAAGTTATTCTATCCGCTCATGTTTCTGAGCTGAAGAAACCTTGCGGATGAAGGGGATGATGGGAGCAATAGCAACACTCATGCTGTACCTGAAATACAGCTCTATGGTCCTCTAGAACCTGCTCCTCCATCTCAACCAGCTGGGACACGGCCTCGTGGAAGGTGAAAAGCTGAGGAGAGACCTCCTCCTCCTACACACACACACACACAAGCGGACTTTATACACTCACTATAATTATAGCACATCCTCCATTCTCATATTTCCTATTTCATCATAAGAGCCTGGAAGTACTTTTACCAAAAGTCTTTAGCTGATAGCAAATGTTAATTGATAAATGTGTGTTGCACATGTATATAAAACATATATGTATATATTAGACGTGTGATGATAGAACATGAGGAAATGTGAAACATTCTTTAAAATGTTATCATACAATATAATACAATAAAATAAATTTAGATTTAGAATAATGAAAACTGCTAATGCACTGGTATATGGCATTTAAAAGGTGCTGTTTGTATTTTTCAGGTTTTTTCCGAGACCTAAAAATGGTTTAAAAGGGTTGTACTTAGTCTCTTAATTAAATCATGGGTATGTTTTGGGTGTAACATGCAATAAACCAATCTGTGTCATCTCCCACTCCCTTTAAAAGGCAGGTGCGTTTGCACCTTAGTGGATTGCTATTATAATTGCCAGGTAGTAGGAAAGAACGCTTAACGCAAATACCATGAAATCCCAAAATTTATGTTATTGATTATGTGTATCCGGGAACACTAGCCATGAAGAAGACTATACGGTGTGGTGTGTGTTTATTTGCAGGGGATCTGAACAGATGTTCATTTAAACAGAGGTGGTCTCAATGCCCTGGCCTATGTTTTTCTTACATTCTGTTCACACAGCAGTTTGAGATCGTCTCTCTGAGGAGAGCTGCCCACTCCCCACTGCGGCTCCAACATGTCCAGCTGGCTCACTTGATGGCCTCCTGTTCTGCCTTCCATCACTGCACCCGGGTCGACAGTAAGCTCCTTTACTCTACACGCACAATTACACACACAACTCCTTATGTTTAAAAGATCAAGATGTTCATGACATTACTCATGGCCAGGTAATGAAGCAAATCATATGAAAAGGACCATCATGACCTCTGACCCTCAGTCATTCACACAGCGCAAAAAGGCCATGATGTTTCCAATAGCTACATAATGCTCAAGCATGGGAAACACCAGGATTCGAACTAAAATGGCTCAAACATGCCCAGATGCAGGACGACAATACAGACTGGTGAGAGAGAATGGGGTTAATAACATTAAATCAACAGGTTAATAAAAAGGAACACAAAAATAAAGCACAGAAAGCATCTCCACACTGAAATGAAAGCAACTCATTAAATATAGTTGATGTGAACAGAAAGCGAGTTGGCGGAGGAGCGGTTAAAGAAGCGTGATGTTGGGAAAAAGAAGACCTGCTGGGTGAGGAAGCAAAGTCATCGTACTCGAAGGTAGGAGAGAGTTCAGAGCGGCCGCTTCCCCCCTGAGAGAAGGGGATGTCTGAGGGGCTTATCCCAAACTCCTTCACTCTGATAGAGGGACAGAAACAGATGAGACAGAGATGTGACACTGTAGACATGTGCTGATAACTGGTTATTCAATGTGCACAATATTATAATGGACACTTCACTACATTTTTATCATTGATTAGGCGTGTAACGATAGATTGTGTGACGATAAATTGCGATACAAATTTATGATGATTCAAAACGATGAAATTTTTAAAAATGGCTGTGTAATCTCTTAGTTTTTCACAGCTGTACTTGCACAGCAGAGGGCGCCATAACGTACAATAGCTGGAATACACGTGACTTCACTTTAGGTGGACGTAACACAGCTCTGATGCCACAAAAACCCACAAAAAAAGATCTAAAATGGGAAAGAGCTGTTGTGCAATTGACTATACAAACAGATTTAACAAGAAATTGTAGCTCTTTTTACAGACTGCTGAAAGCTGAAGAAAAGAGAAGAAAAATGCAGGTAATGCAAATGTTCCTAAAAGTGTATTGAGAAAAGGTCTATTTGTTATTAACTTTTTTCATTTTTAATAAAAGGAATATTTTAGTTAATATTTAGTTTTATATATGTTATTAATAAAATGAAACAAAAGGGTTTTTTAATTTAACAAAAGGAATATTTAAGTTGATAAAGAATAGTAAAATAAATGTTGCATTTTTTAGTAATAAAACTTTCTTCATTTAATATTTTTTCAAAAATATTGTAGGAAAATCAAATCGTGAATTGAGTGAATTGTTACATGCCTATCATTGATTTGATTTGGAACTGTAGATCGCCATACTGTGCTTAGCTAGCTAATGAGAGACTACAAGAGTCACATCAACAGTATGCTAAACGTGATGAGGCACTCTGTCAGTCAAAACCTGAACACCCTGTATTAACATTTTTGATTAAGCATCAAGAAATAGGTTCAAGTTAAATAATGTAGAATTAGGAAAATCTAAGTTAGACACAAGCATAAATGAACTGAGAAATGTTGGGGGAAATAATCTAGATCTAAGTGCAAATGGCTGATCTGGATCACTATAAGTGGGCACTTGCAGTACGCAACATAGTATATTTGTTCCAGCTGATACTAATAGAAATCTGTTCTTATAGTAACTGCACTTGCCTTTAATAAAGCACGAGTACAGAGCCAAAACAGAATATGTAAGTGGTAGAAATGAAGTCCTTGAATACAAAGATTTACATATTTGATGACATGCTTCTTTTCCTTATTTAATTTCCAATAACAATAGCTCAAATGTTAAAACTCCACATATTCAAATTTTTTGACTGGCAGTGTATAGTTGCGAATCCTGCATACATTGCCACCAAGGATAAAAGAAGTCCAGGTAACACATAGTAATGTTTTAAACTACAGTACAATATAAAACTACTATTGGCAGATGCCTTGTCTAGAAATCTCTTTAAACAGTATGACAGCATAAAGTCAAAAGTGTAGAAAAGAAATAGCTGGAATAATCAGTCACACTTTGTGTATAATAACCTGCCTGACCAACCACCTTACCATCCATGAAGAACAAAAACATACTTGTGTGACCAAATTAAAAGGAGCAATAGTCAAATCTGTATTTCTTACTAGTACAAGTAACCTTGAAAATATATAGAACATGATTAAAAAAAACAAACAAACAAACAAAAAAACAGTTTAAGCAATGGCATCATCTCCAAATTCATTTGGAGAACTGCGGCTAGGGCCGGAATGCTTGTCTCTGTTTACATGGGCCTCCTGTCAGTCTTTTTATAGACACCCCTTACACCCATCATCTCAGTCTGTTCAGAATCCAGTTAGCATTCAGCACAGCCAGGTACTTTTACTGTCAGCAAAAAACACACTGTACTTCCAAAAAAAACCCTGAAACTAGAATAAACATTGGCAGCGCCTTTTTGTTTTTTTTTTAAAGATGGAGAAATTTATTACTAGTAAATGGTAATACCCATAAAAACCAGTTTACCTCATTGACTTATGGTGATATGACAATCCTTGGTAATGCTAACCCTACCAAGGGTGTGTTTTGTGTACATGGGTGGGAAAGAAAGGTGGGCTGTACCTCGCCTTCTTAACAGCTAGAGATCTAATCTTGACTAATGCACCTTTAAACCAAAGCCAATTTTAAAACAATTATGGCTTAGACAATTGTCCATACACATCAAAAGATTAGCCTATAAAACACATTTCAGTATACATCTCTAGAGCTGTAATGCTACAAATAGTGCTTAAAAAAAAAAACGGTTGTACAAACCTGTTGGCGTATCTCAGTGTATTCAAGGTGTTTTCACAGGAAGCCATGCCAGGAGAGATGGTGGCAATCTGCAGACAGGGCAGATTCACATTATCATCACTATCCAACAATCCCTTAATCATTGCACTAGCTTACACCAGTGGTTTCGTGTTGGGAAGTGGATTACGACAATGTATTCCTGAAGAATGAGAAACTGATTAAACAGGAGCTCCGTATACAGTATGAGAGTGCTTTTTTCCCCCCTCCAGATGCCTTTGTGTTATAAGTAAGCTCAGTGTCAAGTTACTCCCATAAATGTTTTGGGTCTGGCATTGTGATAGTTTCAATAGTACAACCACGCACATTATTATAAACATGGCTACCATTCAGCTACCATATTATTATAAATATAAATGTAATTACTTGAATATCAACGTAGCAATTCACAAAGCACAATCACTCACAATGCACATATTTTGGTAAACTGGACAACAGGGTCATCTTTATGGCTAGAGCTGAACACCTATACTACACGCAGAATTAAATCCATTCTGGTGAAATTAGCAAATAACAACAGGAGACATAAACTGGTGGTTAAAATGTACTCTGGTTAAACTACAGTGACACATGATTAGAGTTGCTGACCATCTCACCATGCACGTTCGGGAGTTCTCGCCAATAAAGGAGTCTCGCAGAACCTGCGTGAGTTTACTGGCTCGGAACGGAGTGTGAGGCTTGTTCCGACCCAAGGCTCTGATGCATTCCTACCAAGCCCAAAGTTCACTCTGTTAGCACACAAATCAAATACTGAGGTAACTTCTATAAAAGATAAAGTGTGTGTATGTGAGAGTAGGCCAACCTTCAGAGCCAGTAAGCTTTTATTGATCTCGGCCCCTTCGAGGCGAGTCTGGCGGTCGGCGCTGGACGTGTCCGCCCCGCGCTCGTTGCCAGCCAAGTCTATGAGGGAGAATTTGCCGTGCATTTTGCCTCTCCTCCGCACAATGATCTGGAAAACGGCATGGCTACGAGAGGAGTGTGCGTTGGCTGAAGTCTGTCCAGACGTCCTGCAGGAAGAAGCATAGTACACACTAAATTAAGACCCAAATAATAATGATCAACACTGCAAGTGATATTCTATATTTCAGCATAGCACTGATGAATTCTCTAATCTGATTGGTCAGAAGGTGATTAATTGTCTAGAACAGCAGTAGTGACAGTAGTTCGGCTGTAATTCAAATCATTATGTTAATAAGCTTGCTCAAAAACGTGTTTCTATAGTAACAACTTAATGTACATAAATGTAACTGTAAATGTTTAAAAAAGTACAATGTGTCATTCATTTCATTATCACCTGCAGCTGTTTCCCACTTCTATGAGTTTGAGGACGTCCTCGGTGCAACGAACCTCTCGTTCCTGCAGTCCTACAACCTGCACCTGCTGCTTGCCGTCCTCCAGAACCCGCAGCTTTGCCTTTCTGTTCAGCAGGTCAAACACCTGCACACACACACACACACACACACACACACACACACACACACACACACA
>JAOTRR010000010.1:12844995-12856910 GCA_028570945.1 Gogo arcuatus | reverse complement strand
CACCTGAAACACTTCATCACTTGGTGTCTTCAGTCCCAAAACATCTTTTAAGTGTACTGAGAAGGAATGGCAACAATATAAAATGGTAAATGCTTTACTGTCCCAACTTTGTTTGAAGTGCGCTGCAAGAATCTAAATTGAAATGTGTTTATTTTGAAAAAACAAAATTCATGAGGTAAAACATCAAATAATGTGTTGTATTGTTTTGAGTGAAATACAGGTCAAAGGTCATTTACAAATCATTGTTTTCAGTTTTACTTTCAACATACCCTCCCAACTTTTTCTGATTTGGGGTTGTACTTTTTCCACTTAGGTGAGTCTGTGTTCAGATGAGCTAAGCCACTCAGTAGACGATGACTTAACATGCAAATGTGATGTGCAGAAAATGTATTTTCTTGAAATTGGCACTGATTTTATGTCCTTATGCAGATAACAACAACCTTTCCAATCATTCTCAGACTAAAGATTGTGCAATTTCATGCAGTCTTTAAGATTACTACTTGTCACACTGTATGTGACACATGTGATCCCAACAAAATGTTGGCTGAATTCTGTAACAGTCTGTGTAGTCATGTACCGATTCACCCAATTCACGAACATTTCTACTACCTCCATTTGCTTCTCTTTTCTTTATCTTTCAGCAGTCTGTAAAAAGAGAGCTCCGACTTCTTGTTAAATCTATTTGTACAGTCAATCATACAACAGCTCTTTCCCATTTTAAATCTTTTGTGTGCGTGTTTTCACAGCATTAGAGCTGTGTTACTTCTGCCTAGGGTGAAGCCACACGTATTCCCGCTATTGTATGTTATTGCCCCCTCTGCTGTCTAAACAATGTAATTACTGCTAGGAAAAACTAAGATTACGCAGCCTGATAATAATTGTGA
The DNA here is from genome assembly GCA_028570945.1 of Gogo arcuatus. Taxonomy (NCBI): domain Eukaryota; kingdom Metazoa; phylum Chordata; class Actinopteri; order Siluriformes; family Anchariidae; genus Gogo; species Gogo arcuatus. The sequence goes on along the minus strand of JAOTRR010000010.1, from coordinate 12,856,026 downwards.
TTCTTTTTTTTTCACTGATTCAAATCATCAAATTTGTATTGCGATTTATTGCCACACGATATATCATTACATGCCTAAATATGTAAAAACTCAAGACCAAAGCATTATTTCACAATGTGCGATTTTCATTGTCAACTTTACATGCTTACTCAGCAATTACATGCATTCATATTATTTTTCACACAGATACCTGCAATGCAGTAGAACATCCCAAAAAGATTATGCCCATAATTTGACGTTGGCAATTTCACAGACATGCTTTCATTATTTATTTGCATTTGCTTCAATATCAACAAAACCTCATATACTGCTTCTGTATTTTGTTACCAAAAGTGTTTAGCATTTTTTTTCAATGGTACAATGAGGCTAACAATTAAATACTCTAAAGGTCAGTACTTTAGATCGCTCGCATTATGTTGGCGTTGCATTATACCTGCGGGCATGTCAACTTGTGCAATGTGTCATAAGTGCAAGGAAGTTATACATATCGATTGTAAGGTACATAAAGTGGGTTCGGAAAGTAGACACTTTAGTTTTTGCACATTTTATTGTAGCGTAGATTACATTTATTTTTTGGCCATAAAATCTACACAATAACTCATAATGATGAAGTGAAAACAAGTTCTTAGAAATTTTTTGGAAATGTATTAACAGTTAAATACTGAAATTCAGATCCTTTATTCACTATTTTGTAGTAGTGCCCTTGGCAGCAATTACAGCTTTTAGTCTTCATGGGGAAATCTCTACAAGCTTAACTGAGATTTTAGAAATACTAAGAGAAATACTAAGTGATGAATGTCTGACAATTTTTATCCCAGGCTCTTTACTAATAATTTTGGGATTGAAAGTAAAATTATAGTCTTGTCCCAACCTTAATAACCAATGCTACCTGAATCAATCTACTTCTTGTTGAACAATAACAGAAATAGAAAAATCCGACAGGATGTTACTTTGAATAACTGAGGCATGGAAACTATCCATACAGGATCTGTTCTTGTGCTTTTTTAGAAATCAGAATTCAACCTGACACTGCTAAGTTGTCATAAAGTGAGTTCTCAAAAAAGTGCAAGTGAATGCAAATACTTCAATGAGCCGGCAGCTTGTTAATGCAAAATTATTCAAATGAATTTTAATATTAAATGGTAAACAGAAAGGGAACAAAATGGATCTCGATACACCATTACGATTAATATGAGAGTTCAGATAGTTCAGCAGGACATTCTTGGTTTAAAAAAAAGTGATGAGAAACTGAACCAGATAACATCTGGAAATGTGTGATAGATAAGAAAACCCTGGAAAAGTCATAAGTGCATGATGGATTCTCTTCGCTGTATTTTACATTGGATAAGCGGTAAAAGGAAGAGCAAATTTTTGTACTCAACAAAGAGCTTTCACCAAAACAGAGGTTTATTTCTGCATCTATTAATCCCCTCAAACACACACAGGGTTTTTTTTTAATGGGGTGAGGCTTATACCAGAATCAGGCTACATGATATTTTTGTCTTTCACAATGGTCACCATGTCAGATTAGGCAATCATAGTGCCATAAATTCTTGCCGTGTCTTGGTCAGGAGACTGGTAACACTACAAGCTTGACCCCGACCAATCATCGTTCATGTCCTTGCGTGTCGTCGGGGACGAGGGTCAAGAAATTGTCAATATCATGGCTACAGAAACAGCGTCAAAGTGCACATCGTAGGAATTGTCAAACTAGGTGAGAAAATACAAAAAAAATACAACATGCTAGACTTTTCTTTGGGCGTCCCAGCTGCCACATCTCTGTTCTTCGATTATGTCACACTACAAGGCCTGTGCATCGTTCCTGACGTTCATACTGAAAATTTGTCAGCTACGACAAAACCGTGTCAAAATTGGGCTGGGTTCGTGTAGTCTGATCCCGGCATTACTTGTAAGGACCTTCCATTGACATAATTATTAATGCAGCTAATTACTTGCTATGCCTACATCTAAATTTAACCCTAACCTTAACCTGAACCACCAAAGGGAAACATTTTGGTTCTTTTAGTTTTTGAAATAAAATTTACAAAGCTTTGTTTTAAGTGCTTTTCCTCATTGGGACCTCCCAAAAGCCCCCACAAGGTAAAACTGTCAGATATTCCTATCATTGTGAGGGACATTTAGTCCCCACAAAGATATAAAGATATAAAAACATGAAAACACACACACACACAATGTAATAAACCTGGAGTCTAAAGCCCAGTCCTGTAAACTGTTGATGTTTTGCTGAACAGAGATGATAGTCCCACACATCTTGTGCTAATGTGCTTAGCTATTTAATGTGATGTTTAAACCTGTAAACCTGCAGCAGTGTCCTGGTGTTAGTAATGTTAGTAACTGATGCTACACTGTTCCTGTATCTGGCGTTAGTTTATTCAAGGATGGACACTGTAAACAGACACAATGTTAACATTTCTCCACAACAGTCATGTCATTGTCGTTATAAGACTGTTTATTTAGCCATTTGTTGCTCTTCTCTCGCGGTGCGCGCGCGTGTGTACTATGTGTGTACTATGTGTGTGTGTGTGTGTGTGTACTGTGTGTCCTGGGCGTTTTCAGCCACCAGGCTAACCACTCTGAATAAGATGCATGCTAGCAGGGAAAAGCCCATTACAACCTGCACACTGTGACCGAGCGTTATTTTAAATCCTTCATGTCATAAAGCTACTAGTTATTACCACTTCCTTATCATTTTCAGCCGGTCTTAGCCACCACGCTAGCTTGCTGCATGCTAACCCGGGCAGCGCGCTTTAAAGGCCGGTGTTACTCGGCAACAAAGATGATGGAGCTCATCTACCGGGGACTGCATCTTCATTCAGCCCGGAGAATTAAACCAGGGCGTGACTTACCGTCGCTTCTTTTGATTTCCACGTAGATGCCGATGAGAATCTTTCCAAATATAGCCGCCATGTTGCATGTGTCAATGAAATGAATTTTTTTTATGTTTATTTTGTGTCTTTACGGAAAGGGGACTAAGTAGTTCAGCGCAGCAGAAACCGGGCGGGAGCGGCAGGACCGCGCATGCGCAAAACACCAGCTCCTTACAGACTAGCGCGCAGCAGAGTGACAAAAGCTAAAGTGACATATCATGGGTGGATTATTTTTGTTTTGTTTGGGACTAATTCTATGGAACCCCGTTTCCGCCACCATAATAATGAGAAGGTTTCTCATAGTTATAACTTACGCTCATAATAATGACTTAGTATATCCTACTTATGACTTGCTATCTCATAATTATGAGTTAGTATCTCATAATTGCCTATCTCATACTAATGACTATCTCATAATTATGACTTAGTATCTCATTATTGTCTTACTTTCTCATAATTATGACTATCTCATAATGAGTTAGTATCTCAATTTAGTATTTCATAATTGCCTTACTATCTCATACTAATGACTCATAATTATGACTTACTATCTCATAATAATGACTTAGTATCTCATTATTGTCTTACTTTCTCATACTAATGACTATCTCATAATTATGACTTACTATCTCATAATAATGACTTAGCATCTCATTATTGTCTTACTTTCTCATAATTATGACTATCTCATAATGAGTTAGTATCTCAATTTAGTATTTCATAATTGCCTTACTATCTCATACTAATGACTCATAATTATGACTTACTATCTCATAATAATGACTTAGTATCTCATTATTGTCTTACTTTCTCATACTAATGACTATCTCATAATTATGACTTACTATCTCATAATAATGACTTAGCATCTCATTATTGTCTTACTTTCTCATAATTATGACTTGCTATCTCACACTAATGACTCATAATTATGACTTACTCTCTCATAATGACTTAGTATCTCATTATTGTATTACTTTCTCATACTAACAACTACCTCATAATTATGACTTAGCATCTCATTATTGTCTTTCTCATAATTATGACTTACTATCTCATAATAATGAGTTAGTATCTCATAATTGTCTTACTATCTCATACTAATGACTATCTCATAATTATGACTTACTCTCTTATAATTACTTACTATCTCATAATAATGAGATATTAAGCCATAATTTTGATAAAATGTTCTCATTATTATGAAGTAGTGAGTCATTATTATGACATAATAAGCCATAATTATGACATACTATCTATTAATTAGGCGAGAGGCCGAGGGCTATAGAAACGGAGATCGGCATCGCCCGATGTGCCTTCTGGCACGGGAAGGACTTTGATTTGATCTATTAATTATGAGATACAAAGTCATAATTATGAGACACGTTCTTATTATGATGTCATACTGTGTGACTTAATTTTTTTTTCTCAAGTGGCAGAAATGGGCTTCCACACAATTCTGACGGTATTGAATTTGGTCGAATATATACGAATATATACATTATTGATAACTACCTAACTATATAAAAACATTTTATATACTGTAAGTTTATTTAAGTTCCTTCTTTCAAAGAATAAACTGACCTGGATACTGTAGATACACTATATGGCCAAAAGTTTGTGAACACCTGACTATCACATCAATATGTGCTTGTTAAACATCCCATTCCAGATTTAGTCCTCCCTTTGCTGTTATAGTAACCTTCATTCTTCTGGAAAGGATTTCCACTAGATTTTGGAGTGTGGGGAGTGCAGTTGGCATTCCAGTTCATCTCAAAGGTGTTCAGTGGGGTTGAGATCAGGGCTTTGTGCAGGCCACTCAAGTTCTTCCACTGCAACCTCTCTTTGTGCACGGGGGCATTGTCATGCTGGAACAAGTTTGAGCCACTTATTTCCAGGGAAGGAAATCCTAGCATTCACAGCATACAAAGACATCCTACACAATTGTGTGCTTCCAACAGTTTGGGAAAGGCCCACATATGGGTGTGAAGGTCAGGTGTCCACATACATTTGGCTAAATAGTGTGTGTGTAGCCTACCTAAGAATTGTTGCTGTAATAATAAAGACTGTTTTGCTCATCCCAGGACTCTAAGGCTGAGTGTACTTTGTAAGCCTTGATGCACAATTCCAAAATTTTTTACTACTGAGACAGAAAGACAAAACCAGTATGTTTTTCCATTCAAGCACTTGATGGCAGCAAAGGACCATATCAGTCTGCTAGAGAGGCTCTGGGCTGAAGGTGCATCAAGATTAACACTGCTATAACCTCATTGATAGACACACTAGCACACAACCATTTTATCTGTGTCAAATCTTTTCATGGTAAACTTCAAACTACTAGTTACATTCAAATGAACTGTTGCTGAACCTGTATTGTTCCTGGTTGCTCTTAGAGTTAGACATGAAAACTTTCAGCTTTAGATATTTATTTGTGATAGTTTAAATGTTTATTTCAGGTGCTTTGATTGGTCTTAATATTTCGAAGGGTTATTGTTTTTAGTTTTGCTACTTGTCACTGCCTGGGTTCCTTTGCAAAAGAGATTTTTTTTAACTCTCTACTGCAGTTGTTGTCATATGGTAACACCTACTTATTTGTTGTTGGTTTTTTTTTTGAGAATCAGGGAAAATTAATTGAAGATAATATTTCCATTGTGTCTATTTTTAACAGTTTTGTTCTTGAGTTAGGTAAAAGATTTATTTTTTTTAAAAAAAGGGGGGAACTGGATATTGTCACTATAGATGCTACAGGTCAGGGGTTTGATCTGGTTACGGTTGATGAGATACAAGTGAATAAAGTCATCAGCTCCTTAAGAAACTTGAAATGCTGATATGCTTTTGAACTTGATACCATACTTATGAAAAAGTACAAAGATACTTTAACTCCCCTCATTGCTCATTTAATTAACCTGTCAATCAAACACAGTACTTTTCCTACTGACTGGAAACATGCCATTGTTACTCCTATTTTTAAATCTGAAGACCACCATGAAGCCAGTGACTATAGACCCTAAGCATACTGCCAGTACTTTCAAAGGTTACAGAGAAAGTTGTCATTGAACAACTGACAGCTTATCTCAATACAAGCAATTTTGGTTTACACCACATGCAGTTTGTCTTCAGAAAAAAATCATTCTACTGAAACAGCTACCTTACCCTAGAGCAAATAAAATCTAGGCCTGATAAAGGAGGAGTAGCTAGTGCTGTATTTTTAGATTTGTGTAAAGCATTTGATACTATTAATCATGATGTTCTTATTTCTAAACTTTCAAAGTTTCATTTTTCATCTAGAGCACTGGCGTGGATGCCTTCATATTTATTCAATAGGATGCAATTTGTTAAAGTTAATGATGCACGATCTAGCAACATGAAGTGTACAATGGATGTACCTCAAGGATCGGTGTTAGGCCCCTTAATGATCTTCCACAACAGTGCCATGGGATAGACTTGCAAAAGTATGCTGATGAAACTGTTGTAAACACATATGCAAAAACAGCTGAGCTAGCATCTGAGAAATTAACTACTGCTATGGAAAGAATCGCTGAATGGCTTGATCAATCCCTTCTTAGCTTGAACACTGGTAAGGCAAAAAGTATGTTCTTCTCCAAAACTAAATATCTTGGTGTAATATTGGATCCAAATTTTAATTTTAAGAAACATGGCAAGAAAATGATAAAACACAAAAATAAATGATAAAACACAAATAAATACAACTTGGCAAATTTTAGACAAATTAGAAACTCTCGCTTTGTGGATGCAGCCAAGACACACACGCATGACACACAAATATGCATGCCATGATCCTTTCCTACATGTCTTATTGTATTACATGTTGGGGGCAGGCCAGAGAAACAGTTAATAGACTACTAGAATCCTTGTATAAACAAATCTTACACATTCTTTATAAAAAGCCATTTCAGCATCATCATTATAGGATATTAGAGAACATCATCTTCTGATCTTTGAGAACTTTAGACTTTTTTCAAATCTGTGTCTAGTGTAGAAAATTGTAAATGGTTTAGCCCCTCCTTCTTTACGTGACTTTGTTTACTTTTGCTCGTCAAACGCTGTAAAATCCACAAGAGTAACTTCCATAAGAGATTGTACTGTACCCTTTCGTCACACTACCTTTGGGCAGTCAGCTTTCTCTGTGAAAGCCACTGCTCAGTGGAACGCTCTATCAGATAAATAAAGAGTTGTAGTTCTATTAGTAGCTTTAAAGTCAAATTGAAATATCTGCTAAAAGCTACTCAACTTTGCAAGCACTGAATCTATATTCTATACCTTTTGCTTGACTCTATTATTTTTGTTTTGCTTGGTACTCAAATATCCTTGTTTTTAAGTTGTTTAACATCCTCATGGTGCTGACAAGAGGTGTATGTGTGTGTGTGTGAGAGAGATATATTATTGTATGTGATTTGTATTATGTGCTCTGTTTTGCTTGTCTAGTTTGCTTAATGTTGTTCTGTTATTTAGTGGGAGTTTTAATTGTGACCTGCCAGGGGACTGCAGATGAAAATTAGCCTTAGGCTAACTCTGGTACTATACGTCAAGTGGTAACATTTATGTTTAATATTGTACCTGGTCCCTTGTAAATAAAATAAAATAAAATAAAATAAGTATTTAACGAAAAAACCTATTCACCGATGGGCCTTTGTAAAGGAGGTGGGCTTTAGTTGGACCAATTATATACTTGAATGAAGTGTATAAGGAAGATGGCATTTCCTAATCCTATGGATAACAGTGAGGATAAGTTTATCCATATTGAGGAGTGGACCAGTAATGCAGGAAGTGAGGAAGAGTCAGTTTTAAAGGGAACATATTATGAAAAACTCACTTTTTCATTGGTTGTGCACATACATTTGGGTATCTGGAGTGCCCACCAACCCACAAACTCTGAAATAAGACAACCCAGTCAGTTTTTTTGGGGCTCCTATTTAAAAATAACATGTCGTTCAGATTTGGCTCCCCTTTCTATGTCATAAATGGAGCTCATTAGAATTATCCCTGCCCTCATCTGAGTATATCCACTCATGGCTGGAGAACTGCCTTTGCGAATGAATATTCATGAGGAAAGTGCTACCTGATTTGCCAACAGAAGAGAAGGGTGGGGTGAGCAGTGGCTCATTATCATTTAAAGAAACAGGCACTCAAATCGGATGTTTTGAACAGGGCTTTTTAGACAGGGTGAGAAGGGAGCTGTGGTGCTTTATCCTTGTGGTATTTTGACCAAAGCATGTCACAGATATTTCATTAAGACCTCCCAGAACTGTGTCAACCTTTGAAAAGGTGTATAATATGTCACCTTTAACAGACACACAGACACAGGAGACAGATGTGAGCTCTGATGAATGTTCAGTTTCCTACCTCTAATTCAAATAACTTAAACAAGAGGGGGAGTTGGGTGGACACCTGCTCAACTTCTGAGTAAACGCACAAACCCTCATACACTGACAAAGTGTGTGCAAATGAGGCAGGATCTTGTATTATCATATGGAAATGTGCTCTACATCTCCGTGAAGGCAAGTGGTGACTTGGTTATGATCTATACCACCCGTATAAACAAATCCCATTCATGTCCTATAATAAGCTTAACATGGATCCATTATAGTGCATAATATTTGAAACACCAGAGGCCCTTCTCTACATTATGAGCGTGTTCAGAATTTTTCTTTGCCAAGGAACATCTGTCAGGCCTGACGCCTTTCCTCTGTGCCCAGCCAGGCGCAGGGCTGTCACTCCTCTTTCTAATGACAATTCGTTGGTGGAGATGAATGGAGCAGGCCCTTCTCTGTGTCAACTCAAAGCACCCGGTGCACTCCCTGTGGTATCTGCCATCACTCGCTTATCAGCTGTTACCCCAGCAACGGCTACCTGCCCTGTCACAGACTGAGGGAGCGCTTGTCTTTCTGCAGGATTAATGGGCCTAGAGGATTGTAGGGTTTAACTTTCACTTTGCAGTCGAGTGCAGAGTATTAGACTATGCCATCAGTGTATAGTTTACAGTGCAGCTGCTCTGCTAAGGCCAGGTTGAATTACAGAAGCAGTTTCTTACTGCAGAGTTGTTGTGTTTATGTTCGGCATCATTTTGAACCATTAGGATGCCATAATCAGGTGGTGGTGACTCAGTGGTTGGTGGTTTTGAGGTATTGATCAGAACATAAGGGTCCGGTTTCCCAGACCCACATTAAGCCTAAGCCTTGACTAAAAAGAACTGTCTATGTTGATTCCCAATTGGCACTGCAATTTAGTTCAAGACTAGGCATAATTCATGTCCAGGAACCCGGCCCTATGAGTTTAATTCTCAAGGCTGCCAGAAAACCACTAACAGACCCTTAAGCTTCCACTGATCAGATGTATGTTTGGATTGTATCCTGTCTCAATGCTAAGTTGCTTTGGAAAAAGCATCTAGCAAATGAATACATGCAGTATTGGCAGGTCGTGATAATAGATGGGAGCTAATATCTAATATCTATCAATAGCTTGATAATGAAACTGTTAGGGTTGAGCAAGACATTATATCACTTGTTGCATTCTTGATTTCTATTACTTTAAATGTTTCAAGTCTATAATGCTCTACTGGGTTTATGTTGGGCTTCCTCAGAATACTAAATGCTGTAAAAAAAAAAAAAAAAAGAAGAAGTAAAAAATAAAAACCCACAAAAAATGAAACAATATGATTCTGTTGTGTTGTGGAAATTGCACTCTGAGTGGACAATATGTGCTTAGACTATCTATTTTTAGTTTCTCTTCCAAAGACATTTTGGGGAATAAAGGATGATAGAGCGAATAATTCACCTTGTTCCTGGTCATTACACCCATCATTGTATTTCACATGTGCCTTCTCAATCACTGATGTGTCAGTGGAACAAGATGAAAAACATCAGCCTAAATGGAGATCAAATCTAAGAGGTGTGTCACTCCTGTCACTGTGTAATCACCTAACACAACTGTCACTGATAGGCTGCATGAATCTACAGTCTGGGTTAGAAAGAAATCAGCCCCTGCATCACTTCTTTATATCCTTCTCGAATGAGCACTGGTGCGCTTGGTTCCACGAAAGTCCAAAATAATCCACCTTAATATATTTATTAACAGCAAATCCTGTAATCAGATGCCAAACAGTTGAAACAGAACACTGACAGGAGACAAAAGGGGGTTTAGTTCTGCAAGCCCATTTACTATACCACCTCCTTCTGCATACATGTAATAACATAGCTGAGTGGTTACAGGGAAACTGGAAGTGTGAATTTAGAGTAAAATGCCAATACCCAAGCTAATAATATAACCAGGTAAATTCCAGGGCATTTTACTGGTGCAGTTCGGCTTCACTTGATCCCTTAGAGTGAAAGGTCACTGCAAATCAATACAAAGTTCTTCTGACTCATTACCTTTATCCTATGATGCAACATTTCTGTCCTCATAGGTGTGGCTTCTTCCAGGATGATTTCGCCCACATCCACAGGGCTTGAGAGCTCACTGAGTAGTTTTAGGAGGATGAAAATGATGTAAATCATATTTTATAACCTTCACAGTTACCGGATCTTAACCCAATTGAATATTTGGGAGATTTTGGAGCGCCGTGTCGGACAGCCCTCTCCAGCATCATCAAAACACAAACTGAGGGATCTATGACTAGACGCATTGAAGCTGTTCTGGTGGCCTTACTAAGACACTTTGTGCTGGTGCATCCTTCTCTACAATGCAAAATGAAAAGGGTTGAGTCATACTTCTTTTTATTATTATTCTTGCTTAGACTATTGAAGTCCATTACTTACTGGAATACCTATAAATATCATATTCAGTCTACAGCTTGTTTAAAACACTGCACCCAGATGTCTTACACACACCAGACAGACAGAGCATATTACACTTGTCTTAGCATTGCTGCACTTCAAAAGCTTTTTACTGGTTTTAATGGCTTTAATGGCTTAATGGTTCTTAATGGCTTTAGCATCTGCATACTCTGAATATTTCACAGGCTGTGTTCCAAATCAAGTTATATAAAGTGATGATTTACTGAATATCAGGTTGTTATTTTTCAAGAAGTATGCACTATTTTAATTATAATTTATATTTAACAAATATATATAATACACACATGCACACACACGCACACACACACACACACACACACACACACACA
>JAOTRR010000010.1:12833391-12844895 GCA_028570945.1 Gogo arcuatus | reverse complement strand
TGATTTCTATGCATTATTCAAGGTCTGAAAACACTTCATCTTTTTTTGTTATTTTCTCCAATTAAATGCTCTAAGTGACAATGGTTTAATTACTTTTGTTTTTAAACTTCATGCCTATTTATGTATGTGCTATGTATACAAAAGTATATTCTGACAATGATGGCTGACATATCCATGTAAGTTAACAATGTAACTTAATTAATTACAGGGTGCATGTGAGAAATAGCATGTTCTGTATACTCTTAGTGTGCATTGTAATGTCAGTGATCCTCTCATAAGAACAATATAAATGCATGTATTACATCATTTAAAAATACAGTAGTTAAAGTATATTCTTTTATTCAGTAGACTGAGCTGTACTCACAAAGTCATTCATTCATTCATTCATTCATCTTCAGTATCCAGTTGTGGTGGATCCGTAGCCTATCCTGGGAACACTTGGCATAAAGTGAGAATACATACACCAATGTCTGCAGGGCACCATGGCACACACATACACACATACACACATTCATTCACACCTTGCAAGTTCACCTACTTGCATGTTTTTGGGAGGTGGGAGGAAGCCAGAGAACCCAGAGGAAACCCACATGGACACTGGGAGGACATGGACAGAAACTCCACTCAAGCTCAAGATTGAACCCAGAACAAAGACAATTAGCAGTAACAGATTTCATAAATAAGTCAAAGATGATCTCATCTTGCACAACCAAAGTGTGTGAAACTACACAATACACACTGCAAGAAATGAAAATCTTAGTAAACTCTTCTGTTCAATGCCTACTTAAATGATACCAAAGCCAGGAATACTGGCAGATAAGCCATTGTCTCAGATAGTTTACTTCAAAACTAAAGGCTGTCCATGTGGCGCATAGCTCTGTGGTCAATAGAATGGCTGGCTCCAAAAAATGGCCAGCACAGATTCCTGCGAGCTTTGAGCCATGGCATGCATCCCAGGCTTAATTAACATTGTCACACAAATGATTTGGATGTGGAAAACAAGCATGCAGCATGAAGTGTGGACAGCAGAAAGGGGGCAAAAGAGGGAGAGAGTGGTGGAATAATTGTGGCTGGCAGCTCCAAGGCCCTTATTTCTGTGCAGTGGAGCTTCAGCATGCCCCAGTGATTAAATGAAAAAGTTAGTTCTTTGTGTCTTTATTGGTCATGTCATTGTTTTAAGTCATTCATAATATAATAATACATATTTTGTTTATGGTCTGTTAAGAGTATGAGCTGATTAAAATCCTAAAAAAGAATTCAGGCAAAGCAAACCCAGCATGGTCAGATAAGACCGAGATAAATGTCGAAACATTAAGGTCATTTAGCATTCAGATCTCGTTCGTAAACCAATACTTATTGTATAACTTTTCATGGTACAGTAAATCAGAATGCCAAAGTGATTTGTGGAATTTGCTTTACATTTATGAAATGAAATGAAAATCAAAAAGCATGAGTATCACATCAGGGGCCCAAAAAGTACTTTGATATTTCTCTGAAGTTTCTGAGCTGCTGTGATTCACCCTGACAGTCCTGTAATAGTAATTCACAATTAGTTCTGAGTCAAGGGTGTCGTGTCAGAATCAGTGAGAAAGCTGTACTCATATACATGTATCATACGCCAGCTCAGATACGTCAAATGTAATCACACCCGAACTTCAGGCACGAAAGTAGTCTGACTACAATGTGACAGACTGGAGTCAGCAGCCAATCAGGGAAGAGAGAGAGAGAGAGAGAGAGAGAGAGAGAGAGAGAGAGAGAGAGAGAGAGTGAGGGTATGACAGAGTAAACAAACCACACAGGAGTGAAAGAGTCTGAAACGACACTAGAAGAGATTAATGTTTCCTGCATGATGGAGTTTATTTTGTTGAACAGCTTAGGCATTCGTTCTCTAAGTTGGTGGGAAGCTAATTAATGATAATCAGCCCAATTATCTTCTTGTATTGCTACCCAGTAACACAAAATGTTCGTCTGCAAGTGGCTTGCAACAATTTCATTGGCAAAACCCCCCCTGAAAATTGGAACATGCACTTAAAGAGTGACTTAATGGAAGTCTTATTTTTTAATAATAATAATAATAATAATAATAATAATAATAATAATTTTGTTTTTATATTATGTGTTCTAGTATTCTCTACAGTACATACACTAATTTCCCTGGAACTGTAATGACTTCTTACCCTAATTCACACTTTGTCAGCTGCAAAGATAAACAGCACGGATTGCCTGAGCGCCCCATAATCTATCAGCGTAACAACTTGCAAGCAAATCAGCTAATTATACAGATTATATGAGATAGCACTCTAGATAAATCATAAGCAAACTCAGCTAAGCCTAGCAAAGGAGGGAGGGACATTAAAAAATGTTACTTCTAGCGACTGTGTTTACATTACAGATAAGATAAGATTTTAAAAAATGTTAATGAAGTATTCTATTTGTAAACCAACATGCTGCTTATATCAGTTAAAGCATGATGTGCACTTCTAGTGTGTTATGGGTATTGAGATTAAACTGTATAAACACTCAAAAATAATGCCTATGAAGTCTTGGTAGAACAGGTTATATCAATTTTACTTTTTCTTAAAGTTGCTCTAATTCTAGTAAAAACTGAATACGAATTCTAACGTTTTGTATCAAGCTATTTTTCAGTCAATTAAGAATTCAAAGCAAAGAATTCCCAGGAAACGGATTCACAGCCATCCCTCCTTCCTCCAATTTCTTCTTGCCCTTCACCTTTGTGAGGGATTGGCAGAACCTCCAGAAAACCCAGACCTACAACGAGAATCTGAAAGGATGGAGGACCTTCTCTAGAGACCTAAAGACCATGGGTTGAAACTAAAAACAAACAAAAAACAACAACAACAAAAAAAACACCTTCTCCAGCTGCTGTTTGCTCATTATGATTTCATGTTCTGTCTCCTGCTACTTGTGTGAGATCCAAAAGGTTTAAAGGTTAACAAAAAGGGAGCGTAAAAGTGCAAGAGGTGATGGAGCACTGCAAATAAAGTTTGTATTCAGTGTTACAAAAATAACAATCAAACCCATAGAAAAGCTGACCCTGCAGAAATACCCCGAGCACAGGTTTAGGGGTAATTGTATAAGATATGAAAGATGTTGTGAGTGAATGTTAAGTCTAAACAGTTTTGTAATATTTGGTGAAGTTGTGCTTACTTTTTGTTATCTACCAATAAAATATCTGCCTGAAGAAGAAAGTCTGGGTTTTTTGGAGCTCCAGATTCTAAAAAAACAAAAAACAAACAAAACAAACAAACAAACGATGTGGACCACCAACATCCATCCAATCAGAACAATGTGGTGCCACGACTGGTTGCCTGATGTTGGTAAAAATACTTAAGTTCTGATTCTGGGCTTGTTTCTCATAACTGCAGGTTTGCTTCGACATTGAAGAATTCCTTTCAAACCATGGACTGACTGTGCAATTCAATATGTTACTTTTGAACCTAGGAGGCACTTCATCCTTTTATTATTATGATTTTTTTCCCTTTGGCAAGGCTCAAGTGCTTCATCATGCAGGAATACTGCAAATGAAGAGCCATTCTTGTAAAGGTAGCCAAGAGTGAGCTAATGCCAGTCCTCCAGTCCTGTGAAAGTCTAGATTTATATATCAGTAAGGTGTTCCATCATCTCCTCTGACCATATCAGCCTTTATGCTTCCATTACGAAACCTGAAACAGGAAGTAACGTGACATGTGCTAGCAAGAGATAGCTTCTACACCTGATATGGAGGATATCCTCCACATGTGGGCAGCTGGACACTGGACAGTTGACCAAATTAGTTACTGCAAAATACAATGATTTCTGGGTTTTGAGTTTAGTATACAACCTCATTTAATTTGTTATTGGTTCTGAGGAGTACGCTTGTCCCTCTTCCGACTTGCTGGCTATCGTTTATCTCACCGTGTCCTTTCATGCTTTGATGAAAAAGCCATTATTTCTGCCACTCAAAGCCTGTCATACATCAGCACAGCATGTGCCACAATTAATTTTCCCTCATGACTATCCTCTGTACTACTATTAAAATTCTGTCAAGTTTCCCCCAATGCGTATATTTCACAAATGGCAGATGATCAGATTGTGTTCGGAATGTATTTAATTCTCCATCAGTGGCACACAAAGGTGTCAGAAATGGGACTCGGAGGACAGATGTTATGAGAGACGACATGCTGCAATGCATGTGATGGTAACAAAAGAGTAAAAAACAAGACAAGCCAGTGCTAGTTTAACCGGACTGTCAATCCAGGATATGTTGCAGGAATTCTGTTTGAGGTATGACTGAACACTGAGGAGTAAACAAGCCTAAATCATGGGTTCTCAAACTTTTTGCAGTCAGGGATGCCTTTAACTTTACATTTAAATTTCATTGAGGCCCTAAACAACAAAATGACCCCAGGCACCCATTTTACGGTCAGGAAGTAAGATGATGATTAAAATCTCGTAAAAGCTTCATAGTAGTGGAGGGCCTGGAGCGAACACAATCCACGGCCTATAGACTGGAAAAGTGGAGGGAGAGCGACCACTGCCCACCCAATGAGGCCCTGCCAAGCCCATGTGAAAGCCTGCCCAGTGGAACAGCTCTCACTAGAAAACACTGGAATAGAGCAAGAGCAAAAGTGGGCAAGACTGCAGACAATCTCCATATGTAGGGATTCATCACCAGTGCTGAGTGTCCCTGTGTGTGAGACACTACAGACCATGGACCACATCCTCCGTAGATGCCCACTGGGACCCACATGCTCCGACCAAGACCTGATGGAAGCAAACGACACCGCTTCCTATGGATACAGCAGTGGTGTGACAAGATATGATGATGATGACTGAGACCCTCAGAACAAATTTATTTTATGAACATAATAAAAACTATTCAAATATTAGCCTCATTATTTACATTTTTCTTTTTTTTATTCCTGAAATCCTTTGTGTTGCTTTTTAACATAAAAGACATAAAAGCTCTCAGGTATTCCTATGCTGGGGGGACATTTGGTCCTCACCAAACTATAAACACACACACACACACACACACACACACACACACACACACACACAGAAACCCAACAATCAATAAACAAAATCACTTTCACTGTCACTTTAAAATTTCAACTTTACATTTTCTAAACTCATTATTTGTAAATGGAATTCATTTTTATGTCTTTTCTATTGCCAAAATGCAATCAGTACATGGATCTGAAATGCTGACAAAAAATGGGAAAAAGCAGGGTGTTTTTATTTATTTATTTATTTTTTTTTTTACTGTAGTTTGACCAGATAGTGACACTTTCTCACTTTCTACTTTATTAATAACCATGAACATTGTGTTATATTTCTAAGATAACCTTTATGTTTCAGTAGTACATCAGATGAACCATAATTTAAACAGCATTGTTCTTCGGTGTGTTTGTGTAGACTTGCAGTTATAGAAGTTGACCACAGGATGTCATGCTTCTCCACACACCAACAGGATGAACATTAACATATGGTCTCATGAGAGAAATTATAATGTGGCGTGAGATGAGACTTTGCTGTTGCACTAAAAAATAGAATAAAATAAAATAATTACATTAAATTTGAAGCGGCTATTTTCAATATTTATCCCGAAACAGATTACCGAAGGTAATGTGACATGTGAAAGCAAAAATTTAGTTTGTATACACACATGCTTTTTATAAAAATGGTGGGCTGAGCTGAGCCCACTCCTGTGCCATCTTACAGAGTTAAAAAGCCATGCAGCTTCATGGAAAAGTACACTTGAAATCAGAGCATAGGGTGGTTGTAAGAGTTGCTCATGGATATCAAAGTCTTCAGTGTCTCTTTGCCTTTTTATCTTCTGATCGATCCCAGCTGAGGCCTTCAAACGAAGACCTTAGTGACCCAAGACTTGATTTATAGATGATTCCATCACTGGCGTACCATTTGTGTATTACATATATAAATATGTATGTAAAGTAAAGGTAAAAGATATTTTATACACATTTTAAACATTTTAAGTTCTCATGCTTGACTCCTTTTCCATGTCATCCATCCATTACAGGTTATGAAACAATGTAGATTTTAGTGTCCCACAACATTCACTCAGCCCTGTTACCACTTTCACACCGAGGAAATATTTGGAATATATTCAACAAGAAGTTGCATTGTGCACATTTTCAGGAAGAGCATGGGAAGAAGAAAAGTAGGTTTTCTCAATCCCTTTTCTTTATTTTCAGTAATATGGACTGACAAAGTCACTATGAACGTAGTACAACCCAATAATCCAAATTACACAATCCCCTCCAAAAGTATTGGAACAGCAAGGCCAATTCTTTTGTGTTTGCTCTACACTGAATACATTTGGGTTTGAGGTCAAAAGATGAATATTAGATGATAGATCCTGATATTTACATATATATTTGCATTTACATGCCATTAGCATTGATGCTAGTTAACTACAATTTGTGTAATTGTTAAATCTGTGCTAAAAAAAAAAAGTCTACTATGTTGCACATTTAAGAGCAAATTGTCAGCAAAGAGACCTCGTAAAACATGAGATGTTGTTGCCTGAGATAGGTTAATGCATTTTTAATGTTTAGATGCACGATTTCCTAGATTCACTTTTGAAAAATAATTTTAAAAATCAGTTATTTCAAAGAGTCTGCCCTATGGCATGGCTAAATGAAGACCGCAAGGCTTTGCTTCAGAATGAATTATCCTTTTGCTCCTGAACTTATAGCTACTACCAGGTAGGGCACAGCAGACCCTTTGGCATAAGAGTTTATAAAAGTGCTATTTCACTCTTCATGTCACTCCCTGTTTGCATCTCTATCTCTTTCTCTGCCTTTAGTGGCTTTTCTCATCCCCTTTACCTACATTTCATGAGTGATGCACACCCCATCCATCTGAGTTTATTATAGTCCTCAGTGCGTGCAGCTCATCTCAAATGAGACACATCTATCTTGTGTCATTTGGTCCTTCCTCCTGTCAGAGCGGGGAAATAGAAATCAGTGGATCTCAGAATATTTGATGAAATCTCCTATTGCACTTTGCCATGCCTTGGCTCAGGTTGTCCTGTATATGCCCTTCCCTGGCACTGTTTATGGAAATAGATCATGTAGATACGCAGTTAGTTTACCTTGGAAACACGCTGGAACACATTTAACTGCATGAACTGAGCGCAAGACTGGAGTTGCCCAAATCTCTGGTTCATTTGAGTTTATTTTATTTAAATATATTTGCCTGCACAAGTCAAGAATGTTCTAATAAAGGTTTGTATTGAGCCTAAACCTTGATGTTAAAGATTAAGTTACTTTGTAGTGCATACTATAGACATTTTGCTAAAAAGCTATAGTTTTCTCAAAATTCCAAGTGATGTTATGAGTTCAGAGGAATAGTTCAGGGAAAAATGAAGTCTACAAAATTTCATGTTTGCTTCTTTTCTTTCTTTCTTTCTTTCTTTCTTTCTTTTATAATTTGCAGTGAAGTTACAAGGCTAAAGTAGCTAACAAGTAATGTAAGTCTAAAAACGCACATAATGCAAAACTAAAGACACAAATTTCAGACCTCGAACATATCTTGCTGATTGATTCCATTTGTGATAAATGTAGATGCAATATACATTCCATTTTTGCCTGAACCATTCCCTTAAGTTCAGTAGACCATACTGAAAGCCATTATATTGCCTCCATCTCTGAAATAGTAGCAGCTATAAAAGATGAATGCATTACAGCAAACCTCCACTGAATGATTTGCACACTATTTGCAGAGTGTTAGAGTGTTAGATACAATATCCTAAAACAGTGTATTTTTAGTGTGGAGAACAGTTGGCCAGGAGGCAGGTCTCCGTAGAACGGAGCCCTTTGGGCCTCTTTTTCCAGCCTTTCATGTGATGACTGGCGAGGTGAAAAAGTCTTTGGCAGTGCGTTTGTAGGCATTAGAGCATGTGTTTCCCACAGCTAGCCAGCAATGAATATTTCACCCAGCAGGAAGTCAGTGCCCCGGTCACACACCCTTTATTGACTACTTTGATAAATGGTGCATGAGATTTCTTTGAACTGCTGTAAAATATCTGTATTAATATAATTCCTGTAAAAAAAAAAAAAGAGCTAGCATATGTGCTATGTAAAGAGTAAAACACTTTGAGGCATGCTGTTATAGGAAAGTGATCAATGACTGGGTGTAATGTTGCCTGACTCCAACATGTAGTGATCAATGACTGGGTGTAATGTTGCCTGACTCCAACATATCCAGAAGTGTTTAGCTCCTGTTATCACTTTATAGCAGCGATAAACATTTGTTCACTGACTTCATCATATAAACCAATTAGACATTTTTCTTTGTTTTAATTACGTATTTCAAATCAGTTTTTTATTAGCCTTGGACTACGGTGCACATCCACATAGTTGTTACTATAGAAACAATAACATACTAAAGTGAGTGCAATCATAAATTAATTTAAAATAAAAAAATGCATTTGTTGTCCCATATAGTGAACTAGGCTTATTGGATATTGATTTTTCCCTGCTTGTGATTTACTATTTTTAAAAAGTGTGGTAAATGATTTAATCAGCCAGAGCCAATAGCCTAATAAAAGACAGAGAAAATAACCATTTCCACCATTTCAGGTTTAAGGAGAGTATGGGAGGGATTAATAATATTAGTTGCTGTGCAGTCGGGCACTGCTGGTTGGCAGTGGCAATTGCAAAAAATCCATTTAATCACTGTAATTATCATCACAATTTATAAAGTGTTACATTTGACACTTGATTGTAGGCTTATTCAATCAATAATTAATTAAATTATCTTAATTCAATTAAGGGCATCCCTAATAAATATAGTCATGTGATGTTGTGTGTGTACATGTCTAATGTTAGCTAAGTTGAATTTACATTAATAGATTTTATTCCATGTAAATGGCTCAAGATATTGTCAGTTTAGCTCAGTAGAAAGCGAGGGTTAGTCAGTGCATCTTTCAAGCGGGAAAATCAAGACATGAAGTGGGGGAAGGAGGCGGCGCTTCCAGGCTGTGTTAGTTAATATCGGAGTGTTCAAAACGTTAAAATGTTGAATGGCTTGAATGTTGAATGGCTTAACTCCTGTTTTATTGGGAAGAATAAAGATACTCTTTGACGTATTTTCGAGCGATAACTCATACTAATGTACCCCAATGCTAATTTGTAGAGCCCAGTTGCTTTACATTACATATTTTATTGTTTGGATACTTTGAGACCTTGTTATATATTTACCCAAAATGATGCAGGAAAATTTTCATTAACTTTCTAAAATTTTGAGTAAATAAGGAGCCTGGCTGTAAAGCGTTCCGTCTGCTTAAAAGTGTTTTAATTGCTAGCTTGCTAGCTAAGTGTGCTTGGTCTTAGATAGCAAGCTAGCAAGTGACTAGCTAGGTCTGCCAAACTAGCCGCACTGAAAATGCACCATCACTTACACCATAGAAATGGCAGTAGACAAAATTTTAGCATTTAAATGTTAATTAAGATAATGGGAATGTTAGAAAGTGGGAATGTAATCATCAAATGGTGTGAATGAAATTAACCTCAGGAACTGAGACTAGAGAGGCTGATGTGCGTGATCAAAGTGATTGCTTGTTTTCTGTTGTAAGGCGTATTTTTTTTTACCTCCGCCAACTTTGTTGGAGGAGGTTATGCTTTTGCTTCCTTTTGTTTGTCTTTTCCCAATGTAACTCAAAAGGTAGTGAACAGATTTTGATGAAATTTTGGGGAAAGGTGGGCCATGGGCCAAGGAACAATTGTTTAGATTTTGATGCAAATCTGGATATGTATCTGGATCCAGGATCCAGATATGTATGTGGATTCAGGACATTTTTGTGGATATTCTAATATGTGGCTTGGCAGAAGTATGCACTCTACCAAGTGCCCTTCTAGTTTGATAAAGTGTCACTAATGTTGTCTT
Source organism: Gogo arcuatus (assembly GCA_028570945.1). Classification (NCBI taxonomy): domain Eukaryota; kingdom Metazoa; phylum Chordata; class Actinopteri; order Siluriformes; family Anchariidae; genus Gogo; species Gogo arcuatus. The sequence continues at coordinate 12,834,980 of JAOTRR010000010.1, read as the reverse complement.
TTCCTTAAATAGATTAGGCTAGAAATGTAGAGGTTGGCGGGGTATTTGCTTGAGAGAGCCTTTCAGTTCAGAGTAAATATCAAAACAGGCTAAGATCATTCCAAATGAGATAATGTACAGTAGAGATGACAACAGCGTTCTTATAGACTCATAAAATTGTTTATGATGTGAGTATAATGATTTTAAATAAATAAATGATCATGGTTACCATTAAAAAATGTTATATAAAGCGTATTATAATTAGTCATGAAATTAATGCTAGATGGGAAGGATTTCTGGACAGGCTGTGAGTCTGTAGGCTATTAATAAAAGCTGCTATAAACACAGACAGTTTCATGTGCATATTTATTATTTGTTATGGTTTTACTGCTTGTCAAATTAAATGCAAGCGAAATCTATATATAGCAGTTGCTTTTAGACTGTCTGTGTGCTGGTGTCTTTTGGTGGAGCATGGAAAAAAAGAGAAACGAAATAATTTTCACCATTTTCACCAAAATTTCACCATGTGAAGGCTTTTCCTAGTCCGCTACGCATTTTGCATAAGTTTTAGCACCCCTGACTATATTGTCTAAGGCTCTTCCAAAATATACAGTCTCTCTGCATAATTTTAAAACAAAAAAGCTGCTGTTTTTAAGTGCAGGCTTTTGACTTGAGGATTCATTGTGCTTACTTAAACATTTGGAGTATTAAAGTATTTTGGCTCTAAACTGTAGAATCTTCCATTTACACCAATCCACATGCCATTGGTGTTGTCATTTACAATGTCAGGGTCTGTTTCTGTGAAATTAGATGCTTCTTGACCACATTGGGTGGTCTGTAGAGATTACAGTAGTGTTAATGGAAACCATTTTGGATACAAAAAAAACCTTTGTCAATTATGAAGGTGTACATTAGCCATTTTGCTTGTAAGAAATGAGATTATTTATCTAATGGTGCAGCTGGTTAAGGATGTTATGAACGGACATGGCTTATGTGGTTGGTAAGTCTGTTCTTGGCGTTCATCACAGTTCTGTCTCTCAGTTAATGTGGAATGAACAGTTGCTATTTCCTGTTACAAATGCACATAAGCTGCTATTTTAAATTACAGAAAATAAGCCACTGGAATCAGAACAACATTCTGCAGCGCAATAGCCTGTGATACAAATCGCCATGTCTAGATGATGATTATTTGACTGGGCCCTAAAAACAGAAAAAATCAATTGAGATCCAAGGGATTTATAATGGACCAATTACTGCTTGTAAGTTTGTCAATGCTACGTCTCAGAAGACAGATGCTAAAGGCCACTTGGATGCATCCTTTAGTGCTCGCTTTCGTTATCTACACATTCTCCATCTGCTACACAGCTGGTTATGCCTGTGCACTATTAGGAAAAAGCTTTTCATTTTATTTCATACTGCAGAATTATTGACCATTTTAATAGTTTGAGAAAAAAAAGAATTCTTAGAATTTATTTCTTAAATTATAGTCATTTTGCAAAGAAAAAAGATCACAACATTATTGCCACCCCTACAATATTTCCAAATAGTCATTCTTTTGTTACCTCTGCCAACTTTGTTGGAGGAGGTTATGTTTTTGCCTCTGTTTGTTT
>JAOTRR010000010.1:12736979-12751189 GCA_028570945.1 Gogo arcuatus | reverse complement strand
AGAGAGAGAGAGAGAGAGAGAGAGAGAGAGAGAGAGAGCGCTAGAGAGAGGGGGTGGGACTGAGACAGAATTCCTCAACAGTAGACAAACCCACCAGTTGGAAGCTTAGAAAGCCCTCAGCTCTGGAGAAGAAAAAGAAAAGGCTTGGCTGCACGCCAGACCTCTGAGCTCAGCATTTTGTAATGCACTTCCTTTTTCGCTTAACAGCTTGCATAATAGAGCCAGCCACCAGTCACCAACCTTTAACTGTTTGTTTCCTGGGCTATCTGCTGTGTCCAGTGGGAGGGACATTTCTAATGTAGGGAGGAAAGAAACAAGCTCGGGCAAATTTGGAAACCGTGCCTGGCTGAGCCTGCTGCATTTATTTATTTAAAAAAAAAAAAAAAGTTCAGGATTGACCTCTTCTGAAAAATTCATGAGGTACATGGCAGTTACTTTACTACCAGATGATAATTAAGGCAATTATAATTATGATAATTACAGTTATTAGGGACAGGCAAGAATTCCTTTGACAAAGAATTCTTCATTCACCTTTCCCAGCCCAACTCTATGGTTCTGTGACAATCAATCAATAATAAAATCACCAAAACTTTACATCTGCCTATGAAAACAATTTCGTCAGCTCAAATCAGCGGATGGTGTCTCTGTACTTTGAAGTAAACGTCACAGCCCTGTGTCAAGCAACGGCATCTTTCTGATCCACTGATATTGAACAGACATCACCAGACAGGGCACTAGACAAGAATAAGTCTATTCCACCTATTCTTAGTAGAGAAGTGGTTTAGGTTATAGGGCACATGCCCAAGCATACAGAGCCTATAAAGAGCCTGGTAATTGGCTGATGAGTTGAAGTAGGTGTGTTAAATGAGGCAGAATGCAAACTGTGCACTGCTGTGACCTTTCTGATGTCTGACACAAATCAGGTTACTATAATTTGGTTTGAAGGAAAAAAAAAAAAAATTGTGGCCAACAATTTATAAAAGCTCGTGCCAAGCAACATAATTTCTGACGGAACGAATCGATTAATAAACTACAATAAATAGGCGATATTTCTGTTCTTAAATATGACAAATGTTCCTTGTAATCACGTTTTTGCTTAAATTGGACATGATCAAGCCTAGCCTCTAGCTAATACGTTTATTCCTAAGGGACTCCGAGAATTCCGTTTTCTAAAGGCGAGAAGGAGGGCGAGTCACGTTTTAAAAAGGTGAAATGTCACTGCTGGTCTTTCAAATAAGATTTAAATGCCATCCTGCAGGAGAATAGTTTCCCAGCTTGGAAATTACATTAAGCAGTCCCATTTCCCTGATAGCGCAGAAGCTCTTTTGTGAAAAGATGTCTCAATGTATCTCCATTTTCAGACAGGAACTAGACGAGACTGCGGTTTGCTCCGAACGCCGTATTGATTAAGAGATTAAGAATATTCTATTCTTAAAAAACAAAAAACAAAAAACAAAATACTGTGAAGAATTTCTTTAGACTATGAGCATAATACCACAATAGCCTTGAAAGCTGAACTGAAAGAAGAGGAAAATGGCAAAGCCTCCAAGAAACTACATGAAGTTTTTCCTGTAGATAGAGCACTGGGAAGTGCTTCTGAAGGGGCTTGACTAGACCTGTCATTTAATGCAAGTCCAATAACAATAGCACCCCCCCCCCCCCCCATACTACCATGTCAACCCTAAGCCAGCTCTGGCTCCTCTTCCACTCCTTCATTGTGTAGCGCTCAAAGTGAAGGGTTAGGTGTGCGCTGTAAGGTGGGTGTAACCTCACGCACAATGGAGAACTCAATCATTGCGTTGGACGCCAAGGCAAGCCTCTGGAGGGTTAGGACTGGGAAAGGGTGGGGGCTTCAGTGGGAGAAGGACTTTTAAAGATCTAACAAAAGTCACCTCCAGCCCTTCTTTCCAGGGTTTTATATGCACACAGGAACCACAAAGAAATGCTCCGAGCCTCCGTGGCTAACCAGCCAATAACACAAGAGAGGAGAATTCTCTGTAGACAAGTGCAAGGTAGTAGAGTACAGGGGGAGGAAGGGAGGCACCAGCAGGCAAGCAAATTAGGTCAATGAGGATATCCCCCCAAACTGGGTCAATCATAGGTAGTCTCCAACTGCTCAACAAAGCATGAGGGTACAAAAAAACAAGAGGTGGGGTATAGATGTACAGTGCTGGGGGGGGATCCTGCACTTTTCAAGGCACTAATTAACCATCTTCCCTTGCACTTATGGAAATGACTGAGCATACAGACAGAGCTGTTATCCGAGCATCAACAGATAGCGATGCAATCCTCACAACAATCAAATCGGTTTTACTGCTCAGCTCTTCCAAGCACACAAAAAGACCTCTGGTGACACTTTGAACCATATAGTGCCCGCTTTGTCCAAGTCCTGCCAAGAATGACATGTTGGCAGCTCCACTACACAGAGGTGCTTTAAAAAGAGGAGAGTTTCGTCGGTTTGTGGATACGACCATACGCTTGGCATTCTGAAAGAGCAGACCCTTGGCATTAGTCAAATAAAAGGTGACGATCTCTTTCCTGTTGGCCAGTAAACTGTTTTGTTGGCACAGTGTGTCCGGTGACAATCCAAGGCTCGAACTGCCAAGACGTTTGCGAGGATCACAAACTGCGAACTGCATCCCAAACTGCGACCTTAGTAGGAAAAGGTCAGTGAGATTTGCTCCTTAAAAATAACATCAGTGCACCACTAAACAGATTGATATTTTTCTCAGTTCAGAATTCCAACTCAACATGATGGAACTATTGTTGATTAAGTGCAATTTAGTACTCTATTGTCCAAAATTGTTAAAGTTGATGTCGCATACAAACTTGCACCGTCATCATTCAATATCTGAATATAAAAGAACAAGCATGCACATGACAAACTTTTCAGCGGCTTTACGACACAAATTATCCTCATCTCTCTATCGCAGGTAATGCATCAGCAGCCAAGTATCACTGAAGTATCCATCTCAGCTGTGACACAAATGTAGGACTTTTAGCATCTGATCCTGGTTAAGACGAGAGCTCATTTCATCAGATTGGGTATCCTGAAATCAGTACTGCGACTGGGGAACACAAGACTTTCTGGGAAACTCGGAGAATTAGCTGATTAAATCATTATTCCGGCAAATGCGGTCATATACAAGGCCTTGATTCAAAGTGCACACACGCAACGCAGCTTGAAACACACAGACAACCACAAATAAGACATGACATCACCCAGTGTTTCAAACTCAAATAGACACATCTGGCTATTCATTACAGTCAAAGCAGCAGTGTAGTCAGGGACAACTGATATATGCTGAGTAATCACTTTTTGGACAGGGTAATGAATTTATGCTTATGCATCAACATTTTTTCCCCCCCTTCCTGTAAACAACGTCATTCACACTTCAGGGTAGATGTTTACCTGTTCGGAGATACAGACAATTTGATCGGTGGATAGGATTAAGGGTTCGGTGCTCTGGATTTTGAACAAACAGGCGGATTTGGTTGCAGGTAAATTTTAAATTGACCAATAACATTATCAGCTAAACGTTATTTTTCGGCAACAGTACACCCTGGGTTACGGATAACTAGCTAATTAGCCAATATAACACACACACACACACACACTATGTGGTTTGGTTACATCAGTATCTTTCTAGTGTTGGGGGGGCTCAACTAGTGCATAGACTTATTGTATTGTGCAAGCAGTGCAAACATGCACACCAAGTTGGGTGGGTTTGTTATATGTAATGCTATATACCTTAGTAGTTATATGGAGTGTAGTTATATGTATATATGCACATGTGGAAGCGGCAGGAGTGGCGTACTAATCCCAATAATCCCCACTAATTCAGCACACCAATGATTCGAATTGTAATAATTTCACCAAGATGCCTTTGGTATCTTTAGAAGGAACGGTTCCTAGAAAAAGCTTCCTGGGATCCGTGTATGAACTAGCCACAAGAGAGGATTCGTTTTAGAAACCAATACAGAGAGTAGTTCGCATTTCCGTTTTAAAAAAAGAAGCCACATCTCGATTTTAATGTAAGCAAAACACTTCAGGAGGCACAGTTGTCGTACCTCGTATGTAGCATTTTAATGGCACTTCTCTAAATAATGGATTTCAGTTTGTGGTTCTTACTCAGTCTCTTTCATTAAATGGCTGAGCAAGACATATTTTTTAACCTTTTGTGATGACAGCTCACTTTATTCTCTTTAAACACTGCTGACAGAAAATGATTCCAAGGCCTCAAAGGAACATGTGAGACTTTCACACCTCCCCCTCCTCTGTCTAAACAACCCTGCAGAAAAGGGCTGCACTCAAAACAACCATCCAAATTAACCACACACTGCAAATGTTTTTTTTTTTTTTGCCAAAGCATGGCAAGATATTGATTTTACTTGATAAATTTTTTTATCCTGGGCCCATCCAAAAGCAACAGCTAAATTGGCAAAAAGTTGCCAGATATCTGTTACTTCAAGACAGCAAGCTAGTTCACAATCATGGTGCTTCGACACAATGTTCAGACGGTTGAAACGTCGTGAACGTGGTCAGGACTTTCACCTTTAAGCCCCACGAATTCTTTCACAGAGTGGAGTCGGTGCCACAATGGCAACACCAAGCTACTCTCCTCCTGCCATGGCAACACACATTCAGTTCCTCTTCAGTTTAAAAAAAAAAAAAAAAAAAAAAAAAAAGGCCAGGCCCAGAGGCATGTAAATAACCAGGATAGGGGTGAAACCTATCCTAGAATAGGGCTGAAGAGGGCCACAATGAGGGAGAGAGGCGTGAGAGAGAAAAGTACTGATGTATCAGCAGATCTCGGCTCAGTCCCAGGATCAGACAGTGATCTATATGCAGGAACGCACACTGGGCCAGGCCTCCTCTCTTGACACGTTCATATTTAGCCCCTCTCTTGCCGATAGTGGAGCAAAAAAAAAAAAAAGGGGTGGGGGGGTAAAATCTGTGCTTCTGACCTCCCCCTTCTGGCCTGGGAGTACAAGGGGGAGGGGAATCAAGTCAGCAGTTGGCCCAGTACTCCATTCCACTCTGTTATCAGGAGTATGGGCTGCTGGTGCCAGCGCTATCATAGCCCCTAGATCTGCTGACGTACCGCAGGGTTCATCAGCACTACATGTGGTCATCTTACAGTTAAAGGCAGATCTGATTGGATGGATGGATGCAGTTACACAAAACTGGACACACACACCAACAAACAGAGCACCTGGCTCCAAACTCTCACCGAGGCCCTAGACAATGCCTCCAAAGAACCGAACAGACACAGCCTTGAATTTCAAAAGGCTCTTTTCCTCTCCTTTGACTATCAAGGACACAAGCTCGGAGGGAGACTTGAGTTTTTTTTTTAAGCTGAAGGCAAAACAGAGGGAATGGAGGAGTATGCAATACATTACAGCCGTAACTCTCATAAGAGTACAACAATCTGTAACCCCAATATGTCTAGTTCGATTTTGCACAAATTATGAAAAATTCCTCTAAAAGTTGGATTTTTTGCAGATTTATATCAACCAGAAAGGAGGAAAAAAAAGCACTTAAAATGGATTTGTGAAATAAGAAAGTGTGACAGACAACCATATTAGGGCAGGAGGCTAATTAAAAATAGTCTCGATCAAAGTTGCCACATAACACACAGCCAGTAGCAATTGATCAACCTCAAGCATATGGCTTTCTGCTTTGTTCAGCTCAAAAGAACCCAAACGCTGCTGTCTGTCTGCTTTTCAGATGAAAACGCAGTTAATCGAGTCGGACTAGCTTCCGTCTTTTTCAAAAGACGCTGCAAGCACTGAGGCGCTTGAAGCCGGAGAGCCACAGTTGAGGCTTGGCAGGGCTTGACGTTCGAGCACTGGAGTTTTCTCCCTCCTCTCTTCCTTCCATCGCCTCCCCCCCAAACTTCACAGTCCAAGCTGTTTGGTTCAGCAGCCCAGCACGTCTGAGCGCTCTCAGCCTGCCAGCAAAAACGTACACAAATAAAAATGAACAAATGCCGAAGACAGCCGTCTGCTTGTTCCTACCACCGCGATTAAGAAGAGAAAGTACACTTACATTCGACATCACTAATATCACTACAGTATCCAAAACAGGCAGGGAGTAAATGTAAAGTAAACCACTGCAGAGCCAGCTAAGATTTTTGTTTTGCAGCCAGAACGTGTCTAAGATTGGAAATCTCCACAAAGAAAGAGAGAGAGAGAGAGAGAGAGAGAGAGAGAGAGAGACAGACACACACACACAAGTTCAATCTCCTGTTGGTCTCAACGGGCAGCATTCCCTCTGAACTCAGCATTGGGACGTTTTAAAGGCTCCCAGCTTACTTTGGTTTGTGCAGAGAGAAGAGCCTCTCTGTGCATGTGAACACTGTGTGCTTCCAGCTGTTCCTGCTTTCCTGCTTACTTTACACTGCAAAAAAAAACAGAGGCCACGGCCAGGGCCCCTGGTTGTCCCCACTGACTGACAGGACAAGGCTTCCCATAAGCCTCTCAGGCTCAGGTTTTGTCAGCTGTTCCCATGGCCAGCTGCAGGGGCAAACCAAGGAAAGCTGTACAACACAGGGAACTTTTAGCGTGCCTTTTAATAAGTCATCTCATCAGACAATCAGATCTTCTTCCAACAGGGATCATCTTTGTATTCTAGAGCAAGTAACTGAACATCAAGATGAGATATGCACTGTTTAAGCTGCTGGGAAATGCAACTCATGGAGCACGGTTAAGGCAAACACAACAACAGGTTAATAAATGTAAGCAGTGGGGGTTGGTATTGCTCCAAGGAATGATATGATCAGAGAGAATAAAAGGGAGCAAAAAAAAAAAAAAAAGAACAAGAGCTGAAAATCATCCAGAATTTTAAAGGAGACACATCTAAAGGGATTGTCTGAGAGCAGGCGAATGAGCAACAGACCAAGCACGAGATGTTTGAACAGAGAAAGAATGATATGCACATCACAAATCTCATTGGAAAGAGAAAAGGGTGAGAGATAATAGGGTTAAGATCAGCTGGAAGGTCAAGCCCAAGCCCTCTGAGCTCGGTAATACTCAGCGGGTTTGAGAAGCTATCCTCCTGTGAGAGTGCAGAGGCAAGGCCTCTACCCTTAGCTCCTGCTGATCACAGATCAGAGGGAAAAGGGCCTCCCAATTCCTGCACTTTGGGATTAACAGGCAGAACTAAGACCATATGAATATTAATCCACCAGTCTGTCCAGGCCTTAGCATCGGCGAAATTTGAAAAGCAGTGGCAAAGGGAAGGGCTGACTTCTCATGGAAAGCTGCTGGATCTGTTCTGACATATTAAATGTGCACAATAAAAGAAAACTCCCACGATTACACAACAGTCAACTGGGTAACATGGTCAAGAAGCACCAGTGCACGAACATAGGTAGGCAGAAGTCATAGCCTGACCATTGTATCCAATGATTCCATGTCAAAATTGTGTCTTTTGTGAAGGTCAGTGCAATGCATGCAAAAGAGCTGGCTGGCATTTAGAGAACCTCCTACTCTGCTACACCTGCACCAATAAGCATCTGCTTGATGTTTATTGGTGGACAAATAATGGAGCAGTCTGGCAGCATTTTCAGAGGATAGATAAGCCCAAACCCTGACCTCTGAACTCCAAACAGGTGTGCTGGGACTACGTAAACAGGCCAAACGCAAAGAACAATCCCTGCAAACAGAACGTCACAATCACTTGGCGGCCAATGGAGAATTCCCTTAAAGCAGTAAAGTCAGGCGGGTCTGGCTTCGACAGGACCTTCAATTCTGTAGCAGTGTATCAGCAAGACAGCTGCAAAAGGAATGAGATCAATATGAGCACTATAATACGAGCTGAAGAATTATTACTCTGTATACCTCCATGATTGGCTACATATGCTCCATGAAAGGAAGTAATAATAAGCAATATACATGCCTTGTGTTCGAAAGTAGAAGCCCATGGTGAACATGTGCTCTCACTTGGGCTAACCAAAGACGGCCATTTCTCAGCTGCCTGCAGAGGTTAATGACCAAAGGCTGAGTGTGGAGGATACAGAGCTGAGTGCAGCAAAGCAAAGATGCATTTCTGTCTAAGGGAAGTGGCTTATGGCGTCGTACCATCTGGAACGGCCTACCCGCATAGCGGGACCAGGCCCAACACGCATCTGGAGTCATTGGCAGGAATGGTATGCGACAAGCGGCTGTGCCAAGGCCTCGTTGTGCCCACTGAAACATGGAATGATGGCAGTGGGATGGCACAGTCTGCCAGGCTCCAGGGTTGGTCCTTTTAGTGCCACGGCTCATCTCAGCTGCATGAAACGCTGCAAACATCCTCAGTTTACAATCAAAAAATACCGTCCGGTATGAACTCAAGACAAAGCTGGCCCCTACCACTATGACACAAAAGAGGGATGAACTGGTGCCAAGCCCCACCCAGCCTGCACCTCCCCCCCTGCAGGATGTTGGCGAAAAAACCAGAGCTAGCCAGCCATGTGCACGTCAGACCTGATTCTCAGCGAGGGATCAGCGCCGGAGGCACACATGGCTGCTTCCCAAACGCCAGTGTAAGACAAAGAGGAGCTGCTCTTAAACATGCATAGGCATGGCCACAAGGGCCCAAGCACCATCTTCAATAACGCATACTTTACAGAGCACAAATAAATATTGAGAAATGGATTAGTACAAATGCTTTTGAGACCGTGAAACTAGAAGAAAACAGGTTCCTTGCACACAGAGCCCTAAGGTGCCATTCGGAGGACATATACAAACAGATCCATCAATCTGAATGTGTGTCACAGAGACGGATAGAGCCTGGAGAGATCCTTCAGGGCCTCACACCCTCTGTGCATATAGAGCCATACACACCAGCTGGGGCATGGGGCTGCTGACTGGTCATCATTACACACGTATTGCACGGTAAAGCACTAGGATGGGCATGGACTGGCATTTGCACAGTTAGATTATGTCACAGATGAGAAATGATTTGGATTTTTTTTTTAATTAACAATTTATCTGGTGTTCAGATCATCTAGGTAGTCATTAACAACAACTACTAATAAAATGCACATCACGGAGTCTAAAAGGCCATAGCAACTACGTAGTTTTCTCCAAATCTTAACCGCAGTCACACAGAGCCACAAACCAGCATCATGTAATACTCATAATAAACATGGAGGTGATGATACTTCAGCAATGTAAACGCCTCACCGTGGCAGCTGTCTCCGTGTGCCAGAGTGTGGAAACTCATGACTGGCACAGCCCACTGACGAACTTTTAAAAAGCCTGTTAAAGTCACAGCAGACTTGCTGCAGTAGACTGCCATGCCAGTATGTCTGCGCGACGCACAACCACAGGCCAATTTCCCCCTTAACACAAAACATTACTTCTCTGTCTGAGAGGATGAGAGAAATGCTTATTGGGTCGTTCGAGAAAAGAACTTTTCCTGTGTGCACTTTAAAGGAAGCGTGGATCTGGGTGATATTGTTTCTGGCTTTTTCCACTGTCATCCAGCAAAACGGGTTTGAGGGATCATGCAAGCCTCTCGAAACTGCCTTTGAGCAGCTGACTCAGCAGCCGAGTTCTGTAGGAAGCTGTTGGTAGTTATACACAAATGCTTGCACAAGTACAAGAACATATTCTGTTACATGACTAATTCTGAGACAAAGACTGGTCTGCATAACTGATTTCAGGGTGACTCACTTTCATTTCGTTTACCGTCAAAGGCGTAACGGAATACATCTTACACAGCCTACCGCTCGATATTTAGCAAACGGATGTCACCGAAATACGAAGTATTGCCAATTTTATTAGTAGTAATAAAAAATAAAAAAAAACCACTAGTGATTCGAGCACTTTTGAAATTAAAAATTAAAAAGCTCAAACCTGATCCTGGAGATTTGTCATTGTTCCTGTGCATTTCTGTGAGTCTATAAGCGAGTGTAGGGAAAGGCCTCATCCTTTCTCCTCCCACAGCTTGCAGATGATCACTATTAAAAGCTCAGCACCCCCCTACCACCTCTCTGCTTTTTTTTCCAAAGCGATGTCAATACCGCTGCTCTTGCCACACTAAATTAATCACCATAACCCATTCTCACGGTGCTAAATGTGTCATTTATGGCATATTCTTTCTTTAGATGGAGCGCTGCGGAGGAAGGCCGGGCAATCCATTCATCTTGCTTATGCTTCCATAAATCTTGCTTGGTTTTGGGCTTTGCCTGCGAATTGACACGAGCACCGCTTTCTCATTCCAAAGAAATAAAAATGATAAAGCCCCGTTACGTCTTTCTCCAGAAAAACGCAAACACAAACGTTCCAATTGAAGAAAATGCGGCTTGCATAGCAAAAACTGTAGGTTTTTAAGCTACATCTGAATACAGCTCTAGAGTCTGAGGTTTTCAGTTCATTACTTAAAATGTTCCTTCCCTGTTACAGGTTTTCATAACGACTAACATTTACTTTAAAATCTTCATTGTTACAGTGATCATTGTGAGGTGAGATGAGGTGGAGTGGATTCGGCATTGAGGCACAAATGCAAAGATCAGTTCAAATGCAAATGTGAAGCAAGTCATCATTGAAAAACAAACAATCCATTTATTTTTGGCCATGAGTCTGGAACAGGTGGGATGTGAAATGTAAAGGCAGCAACTCAAAAAGAACTTTTAAAAAAAAAAAAAAAAAAAAAAAAAGAAAGAAAAAAAAAGAAAAAAAAAAACTGGACAAGTGGTATGCTGTGATCAAGCTCTGATAAAACGACAAACATATGAAATCATAACGCACGTTTCCATCTGGAATTGGAGGAAAAAACCCGGCTCCCTAGAGATAACAGAAATAATACAGATGGAAATGAAGCCCAAAAAAGCTTTTCACATGCTTTTGTGCCTTAGGTAAACATTTCGATGGGTCATTTTCTCCTAAAGAGCAATAAAACGCAATATATTTCTTTAAATAAATAAATAAATAAAAAATATTGGTGATTCTTCCCCCCCCATCCAAGCTGTATTCTTGCCCACACTGTTCCTAGGAAAGGCTCCAGGTCCATCACGATCCTGACCAGCATAAAGCCGTTACTGAAGACGGATGAATGTAATGAGAGTTGTCTTTGGACATGTGAACATACCTGCCACGTTCTGAACATGAACTGGGCAACAGAGCCCTTTTTATATATTCGTACTTCAGTGCTCATGTCCATGTAAGAGTTTGTATGTTTGAGAAAAGTGGCTGGGTGTTATATAAATTCATTCCACATCCATTGCCATCAACAGCACAGCTCAGCACTTCCTCCTGCTGCTAGTTTGCCAAAACACGCAGGGCAGATTCCCAGACATTCATCAGCACGCTTAAAGCCGCTCTCCCAGTGCCTCATGAACCTGTCTCTGAACCTGTTTCCCTTCAAGCTCTTCTGGTTCTCACGACTCATTTCTTTAGCCAGGTGCTTTCGAAGGGCGAGTCTGTGGCTCGAGGCGGGCAGAACAACATTGCGGGCCTGTGCGAGCATGCGACATACTTTTGTTTACTTGAACCCTCGTGCTCTGTTCAGGCCATTTAAATGTTTTACCTTTAACCAAGTGTGCGCTCGGCTCAACTCCTTTAATAAAACCCACACCGAGATAGAGAGAACTTTGAAAACTCTGCACAGGCACTAATCCGAGCTCAGGATCGAACCAGGGACCCTGGTTCCTGCCACGAGGTGTCATCACTCCCCGCTGTTCCACCCTACAATAATAAATATTTCAAAGCCCTATCCAACATGTTGGTATCAAGGGGAGCTAAAAGCAACAAGTGGCGAATGAGACTGACCCGGCTTTGCTTTTGTCTAGTCCGGAAAAGCACAGCTGGTTTAACCACAGAGAAGAAAAACAAAAGAAAAAGGGAAATAACTCCCCCAGTGTTGCCTTCAGCAACCACCAAGCACCATCAAACATGCACACACTCAGCCAGCTCTTCTGGCTGGACACTTTGACGCTGCAGTGCACATGGGGACCTCGCCGGGCCTGTTCATCACCTCCCCTTAAAGGGCTTCACTGCAAGTCAACGCCAGCTGCAGGCCGTGTGCCCGGCAATGCGCGGACCTCGAAGAATGAGCTTTGAAGAACTTCAACCATGTGCAAATCGTCTATCACAGCATACCGATCTGAGATAATGCAAAACTCGAGTGGCTTCGAAGATGCTTTCCTCGTCTCTGTGACCTCTTTTTTTCTCCCCCTCTTCAAAGAATCGTCAGAGAAGTGCAGCACACACCAATCAAACTGAAACGTAATCTAGAGCTCCTTACGAGCAATACTTAGCCATTAATGTGAACTTAAAGGTCTCATTCATCACCGCGCCGTTTCCAGGTCTCCGGATAATGAAGACAGATCGGGTCCTTGGCATACCCTGTCGAGGCGCCGGTAGCGCATAGAGAGAACAGAATAAATAACCAGGCCATTGTCCCTATTAAATCTCTTTATTCACGACATACGGAGCATGAAGCGGCACAACCAAGTTCCTACATTCTACTGGTTTAGAGCCCATTCCTGTGCAGGACGAGCTGGTACAGTGCGTCATCACGCGTCAGGGGTCTGCCTGAAAAGTGGCGCCAATGCCAGCAACTAGTTGTAGCCTGGATTACGGACAAGGCTGACAAAGCTGCAATATGGCCTTTAAAGGTAATTCCTAGTATTTAGGGCCACTGCTCAGGCTTAAGATAACCAGGTCGTTGCGTTCTGGCCTTTTTATATGCTCTCAGTGCCGTATGGACCTGCTGTGAGCCCTGATGTTCACTACTTAGGCAGGATAGAATGGCAGCTGGCTAAACCGTGCATTTAAAAAAATAAATAAATAAAATAAGAGGAGGCGAGTTGTCACTGAGGAAAGGTAAGCCTGGTTTTCCCTGCCTCCACATCCCTATCGGCTCTCTCCTACCCCTCCTCTTACCCTCGATGAAGGTTAATGGCATGAGGGGACAAGGCTGAATACCGATCAGGCGAAGATGGATGGAGAGCTGGAGGAAAACAATCCCGCAGGTCTGAAGTCTAGAGATTAACTAAATATTAACTAACCAAAAAACCCATACAGCTGCTGCCCTTAAAGCAATTACAGGCACTCCCCATCCCTTCCTTCCTTCATCAAACAACCCCCCCCCCAAAAGCCACTAATAATATCTGGGTTTCCCCCTCCTCCAGCACAGGAGCAAATATATGTAAGAAGAAGAAGAAGAAGGAGAAGAAGAAACCCTCTGCTCAAAGAGGGAGTAGAACAGCAGGAGCCAGAAAATACAAAATCTGTCTCCTGAGTGGAAGCAGACGATGACCTGGAAAATACCTAAGCAGGACGGCAAGATTTCCAGCAGCATCAGTCAGCGAGGAAATATTTCAAGCCATTTCCTACAAACCGCAACCAGCCGCTTACCAAATCATAAAAATGCAAAAAGAAGTAGTTTCACATTTTCCTCACAAGGAGCGACCATGAATCCTTTGCTTTGTTGCACTTAAAATGTTTCAAAACAAAATCCATCTCAGAACCCTGATACGTACAGGACGAATTATTCACTGCTCATGACGGCTCTGATAAAAACTGACTGACTGAGGAAAAATATATCGACTTTCCATTTGCTGCTGATAAACATGACGATCAGAGAAATGTACAGTGCAAGGGGGGAATTTTTAAAAAAATCTGTTTAAAACCAATACGTTCTGTCCAATAAGCCATATTCATCGCTTGTTGCTGCCCTGCAGCCTCCAATCTCGTTTTTTTGGAAGACAGATCATCCAGACTGAGAGACAGCAAGCGAGAGAGAGAGAGAGAGAGACAGAGAGAATGTCAGATTGCTAACAAACCACAATGAAAATCTTATTTGCCTGGTGTCTTCCATCATCTTTATTCTTCAGTCACACATTCACCAAATCTCACTGCTTCAAAAAAAAAAGAAAGACAGACAGAAACCACTGTATGACATACATTCTTATGTTCCTCACCAAACAAGATAACATGAAACTATTCATTGCTTTGCTTTCTTACAAGAGACAAAAAAAATAAATAAAAAAAAGTGCAGAACATCAGATCTGACACCAGCATGTGGACAGACGGAAAGCATTACAGTCAGCATTCCATATGTATCTCTAAACCCAAGAACAAAGACGTTGACTTCAGATTAAAGTCCGTTTACGGCGTATGTAGGAACCCAAGGGCCAAAGATATCTTAAATCAAAACATTTTAAGAGGCTATTAAGAGGCCCAAATCTCAAAAGGTTATTTTATATATATAT
>JAOTRR010000010.1:12663543-12674090 GCA_028570945.1 Gogo arcuatus | reverse complement strand
GAACCACTTTAAGGCAGATTTCATCTCATAAAACAAACTATTAAACGCAGCATTTTCGCCATTTTTGTATCACAGTTTTATTCACTTGCTAATAGCTAAGCTGTAGTCTGTGCAGCACACACATAAATACACACAGACAGAGAGACAGAGAGAGAGAGAGAGAGAGAGAGAGAGAGAGAGAGCTATCTAGCTATCTAGCTAGCTGCTGAAGGGAGTTTCGGTCTAAATTCTGGAAGTTTCTTTCCTGCTCGCGCCCATCAGATTGTGGGCGGGGCCTCGGCACAGGTGAGCTAGTATTTAGAGCAGTAGTCATGGCCTGTGAGTCAGTACTCACCTACTCCTCATAGCGAGAGGACGGAGGAACGTGGGATTAAAAATCACACGGGATAAGATAAGAAACCCGTCGAGGTATGTGGAGTTTTTAATGTTGTAAGTAATTTTTTTTTTTTCCCCCCAAGCTTTATTTAAAGCACTGTTGTTGAGATTAAGAGAACGGAAATAAACGAGAAATGATTGTGCTGCTGTTATTTTACTGCTCGGAAACGTTTTGAAAGAATAAGCCTAGGGGCGGTTTTAGACGCCCATCTCTCTCCTCATAGGTAACGTGTGCAACCTGCAGGTCCTGTTAGAAGGTGTAACACTAACTCTTTCATCATCTAGTTTCTCCTTTTGAATTTTTCTTCCTAGGTCTTATTTGATTAGTGTAGTAAGGTACCTTTTTAAATATAGTTCATGCACTTTGATGTCCAGAACTTCCTGTTCATTTTGAACTTGATGATAGGGAAGTAGGTGAAAAGGGATCTGATTCAATCTGGGTTTTCTTGTTTTCAAAGATGTTTCTGGTGAGACATCTGATCAACACGAGGTTGAAGTTCCAGTTTTGAGCAATCTTTTGTAGTGACCGTTCCTCCTCCTTGTTTCCAGGAGCAAGTACATATCTTTAGAGGAGGATGGCGTTCAACAAACTGACCTCAAGTGCTGCCTTGCTTTATGATCAGTGGCTTAAAGAAGCAGGTGATTTGACCATGTTTTGGGTTTCTCTACTAAAATTCCAGCTAATCAATTAAGGAACTGTGGAAACTGAAGTGTTGTCTTGTCTTGTATTTCTCTATAGACCCAAGAGTTGAGGACTGGCCTCTGATGTCCTCGCCGTTCCCTCAAACTATGATCATCCTTTCCTACATCTACTTTGTCATGACCCTCGGACCTCGTCTGATGGAGAACCGCAAACCTTTTGACCTCAAGCGGCCTATGATCATCTACAACTTTAGCATAGTCGTATTCTCCCTTTACATGATTTATGAGGTAGGTAACCACTGTGGATTCTCTGTGCCTGTAATTATAATGAAGTTCTTGAATAAGGTATTAATGATATTGGCCATAAGCAAGAACTAATGAACTGAAGGAGCTGTAATTCTTCTTGTTGTAAAATCCCATGGGAGGGGTAAGAAAACTCTTGAACTGTTAAAGAACTTGATTTCAAAAATGAAGGTGTGGAAGGGTGTGGGTTTGTGCATAACATAATGTTTAATGTAAGTATTTTTTGTTTCCCTACCAGTTTCTCATGTCTGGCTGGGCCAATGGATACTCCTACAGATGTGACCTTGTGGACTATTCCAGCTCACCACAGGCTCTCAGGGTAAAACAAACTAACTGATTTTTTTTTTTTTTTTTTTGTTCTGTAATTCATATTTCTTGAATATTTTCCTGATTTTAATGACCATTTGTCTTTACTCTTTTTAGATGGCATGGACTTGTTGGCTGTACTATTTCTCCAAGTTTATTGAGATGTTGGATACTGTAAGTGCTAGGTTTTGTTAGCATGTTCTTGCTTTGTAGTCATTGCTGTGAAGTTGTGGTGGGTTTTTATTTATTTAAAATTAATATAACACACTTCCTTATTTTAACAGATTTTCTTTGTGCTGAGAAAAAAGAATAGCCAAGTCACTTTCCTCCATGTGTACCATCACTCGATCATGCCCTTCACATGGTGGTTTGGAGTTAAATTTGCTCCAGGTAGGATATTTGTTTTATTTGGGTGTCATGCTTTGTGTATCCCATGAGAAATTGGTGTGCTAAGTGTACACTTGTAAATTTAACAAGATCTGTATTTTGCTCATTCTTTCCAGGTGGTCTGGGAACCTTCCATGCCCTGCTGAACTGCTGTGTCCATGTGGTCATGTACACCTACTATGCCTTGTCTGCTATGGGCCCAGCCTATCAGAAATACCTCTGGTGGAAGAAGTACATGACCACAATTCAATTGGTAAGTCATGGGTTTTTGTTACACGTCTTTGTAGTCAGAATTAAGACACTGATGCTGAACTGTTTGTGCTGAAATTAACCAAGTTTTGTTTCTTTAGATTCAGTTTGTGATGGTGACCGTCCATGTTGGCCAGTTTTTCTTCATGAAGGACTGCCCTTACCAGTTCCCAGTATTTCTCTACGTCATTGGTTTGTATGGACTGATATTCCTGGTTCTTTTCCTCAATTTTTACTACCACGCATACACCAAGGGAAAGAGGTTGCCCAGAGTCCTTCAGGATGGCGCACGCTTCTTAAGCCGTGCACACAAGAAGGCTGAATAAGGACCTTGTACTCCGTTGTCACCCTAAGTGAAGATCCTGTAGCTTTAAGTTTGTTTAAGTTTTCCTTTAACCATTTCAGAAATTCACCCACTGTGTTTTATGTTAAAACTTTGTGGAATGCCACTTTCTCACTGATTATTGTCCAATTAGCACATGTGGTTTTACACTGAAGATGTGGATCCTGGTTTGTACAGTCTTCACTTGGGTTCTGAAATGTTTATGGGGTACAACATTTTAATATACCCTTCATTTATACATTTTATACCTAGCTTTGGAATATGACTTAACTGCTGGTTTAACTGAATACATGGATTGTGAGAGCTGAGGTAGTTTTAATGCTGATGGTCTTTGAAAGGGTAATGAAAAGTTTGCTTTTTAATTTGTAGCAAACCTTAGGCCCTTTCCCAATGAAGAACATGACTGACAACTACGCTTGAGTCCTAGGTTTAATGTGGCAAAAGTGACAGCTGAGGTTCATTTGTGAGATTTGAGCTTTGGAAATTTTTATGTTCAGTGTTTTTGTTTAACTTCTTAATATGGTTATCTTTGTCCTTTTTCTTTTTTTTTAAAAAGGAAAAAAAAAAAAAAAGTCTGTCTGAGGCATGGGTGTTCTTCAAAGAACTAAATGTGCCAGTGATCTGTGGAGACTTATTCCCCCCCTAGTGCTTGTGTATTTAAGTATTTTGTATTTCTTTACAGCGCTCTATTTATATACTTTTTTTGTTAAATTGAAAAATTTGTATCTTTTTATTCTACAAAATAAATTATTTGTCAAGAAGTTCCTTGGTGTTTGTGGATCTGTTGCTAAGGCTGACCCAGTAGTCTGGATAACCATATATGGCGCAACCAGTTTGTCACATGATGTTTCATTGTCCAATCAGGTTGCCCGAAGCAATGTGTGCCGTTTGAAAACCATCCGTGCCTCGCTGTTTTGATAAGTTATTAGGCGAGGAATTTTAATGGAAATGAAACCGATTTTTAATTTAGTATAGTTTTAACAGGTTATTAATTAATTTATATAAAAGGATTAAAAATGGAGGGGAATATGATCGGCCCCGGTCCATACAGGGCAACGAAGTTGGTAAGTTTCGCACGCGCACACTAGTACACGAGCTGCTGACTAAAAACTAACTTTCGAGTAACTTCTTGGGGGGGGGGGGTTTTTGGCCAAGTTATAATTTTTGTTTAAGGATAACTTCATGGTTCGAGTTTAAGAATAACTTTTTAGCGCACGTCAAACAAGGCCGAGGTTTTTTGTTTTAAAGCACTATTTATATATAACTTCGAGTTATAGCTAAGCAGTTCGCCGGCTTTGTTTGGTGGGGGGAGTTTTCTTATTACTAAAGTTGACGACTAGTTAAGCAGAACTAATAGAGTTAGTCTGATAGTTCGCTATCTAGTTGTTTTGTAGCTAATTAGCTTCTCTAACAGTCTGACTTGGTACGTAATTCTCTCTTACATAAAGCTGTTTAGCGTCTCATTGTTGACTTAAAGTCGTACAGTGAACTGTTCCGAAGTATTTCTCACACTAAACATTTTCCCTGTGTGTCAGTAACGGAGTTGTATTTTCTGTAAAGTTGTACAAGCAGTGGCTCATAACTTTACTTCCTCCTGGAGCACCGTCTTCATAGTGTTACTAACTGTTTTCAGGGGAAAGTAGCTAAAGGAAGCTAGCTCAAAGTCGCTAGATGACGTCACTGACTGATTTGCATATTCATCATGATAAATGGTTTTGTTAGAATAGATTGTTTATTTATTATAGAAATACACATTTACAGGTTACTAAATTTTTTTTTTAAATCAAGAACGCAGACAAAAAGAAGCAGTGACCAGAAGAAAAACGTTTACTCTCTTTTAGTACTTAAAATGTAATATCTCCAAAAAGAGAGTTTAGAACAAAGGCAAGAGGGTGGGACAAACAGTGGTGAGCAGTGATTGGTTGTGGGGAGGACCATAGTTATCAGTGATTGGTCGCGAGCTCAACATATTCAGACATTACACACTGATAGTGAGTTGAGCGAACCTTCCTTCTAAACTCGTAGAACAGAGGCTGTAATGTGAGCTGAAGAGCCGTATTGAGTTCAAGACGGTACTAATGTGCTGAAAAAGTCACCAGATTTGTTGCTAGGCTCTTTTTTGAGTGAAAGTCACTAACCCTATGTTTACGCGTCAAAATTCGCTCTGGCTGCCCTGCCAATGACGCTGATAAGGTCCTGGACGCTTTGTGACGTAGATGAAAGTAGGCCGCTACAAGGTCGTTCAGAACGCTTCGTCTTGCAAACTTTATTTAAAAGGGCCACAAAGCAGACATGTCAACCGGTGTGCTATATTTTAATAAAAATAATGTAAGTAATTAAAATAGTAAAATTATAAAAATTGGTTAACAATACCATTTGGGAGACTA
This sequence comes from Gogo arcuatus, assembly GCA_028570945.1. Lineage (NCBI taxonomy): Eukaryota > Metazoa > Chordata > Actinopteri > Siluriformes > Anchariidae > Gogo > Gogo arcuatus. The sequence goes on along the minus strand of JAOTRR010000010.1, from coordinate 12,669,098 downwards.
AGTAGACTTTTTGATTTATTTGTTTTTTGCCTTGTTGCAAAAAAATTGGCAAAAGTGGCTGCTTTCATTTTAACATATCCAACATACACCTCTCATCTAGTAATACGTCCTGTTTGACAGCAGCATTCAAGTCACGTGTAAGTAAATAGCCAACACTCTTTTGCATGTTATGGCGCTAGTTAGCGTGCAATTCCCACCTATTTTCACAAAATATATTATGCACTTCACCAACACACTTGAAACACCTACAGTTTGTCATCTTGGTCCATGCTGCTTCTTTTTTTTTTTTTTTTTTTTAAGTCCCTCTATGCAAACAGGGATGCATCATAAATAATTAATGGGGAAACCTGCCACAGCAATGATCAATTTCTCTTCCGTGGTAGGCTACTTGGGAATGGTTTGAATGGAACCAAATTTTACACGTCTGTATTCTCTAGGATTCATTAGAGCAGAGCACTTCTAAATCCCAATTGGTTGCTGCCGAACTGCATCATAGCTCATTACCGTAAAGTTGCCTGGATTTCAACTTTATTCTGATGCCTCCACCGCCCAAGACAAAACGACCAAAAGTCATTCATTAGAAAATGAATGACTTTTGGTCGTTTTGATGCTCTCGCAGCATTTGGTGTGAAGTTAGGGTAAAGGGGTCTAAGAAGTCACCAAATATAGCAACAAAGTCTCTGAGTTGGCGACACTGCTTAAAACTCCACAGTCACGTTTAGGCGTTGTAGGGTTTTGCTGTTGGCTCATAAAAAAAAAAAAGAGCAAGTGCGTATTTTCTCACTCACAATGTTTTAATTTCACGTTAATGCGAAATCCAGCGTAGAGGTAGTGGAGACGTTTGTGCAAACACTGGATGCAAAAGTCCAGAATGAAATGCAGCTTTAGGACGCAGTTACGCAGAGTGGCAGCAAAGACTTGGCTCGGCTTGATAGTTGAAAGAAAGTCGAAGATTTGGAACTTGCACTGGTTTAGCACAGTGGAGAAACAAGAGCTGGACAAACTACGGCCATGTATTAACATCTCGAGTCTCGAGTAATCCGAGCACAGAGACGCATAGCCATTCACACCTGGCGTTATGAATGCATCTCCTGTGACCAATTGCGTTCAGGCTTCATACATCATTTCCGACGGAGGAAGGGTGTTGCACGAGTTTATTATGCCAGCCTTTTGCTGCATTTGTTTCTAGGCAGAAATGTCACACGAATCCTATTTTATGTACATATACGTGATGTTTCAAGAGCTTCACTCGTGTGGTCAGTGAACCAAACGTAGAAATGAATGGCAGATGAGATGATGAAAGAAGTTACATAAAGCAGCTGCATTCATTTCTGCTGTTTAGCCACAAGACCTCACAGAATGCTCTGGTTGCGCACTAGATTGGTGGGAAAGAACGCCTAGGAGTTTAAGGCTAGGGCAGTGATGTAGTCGATTACAGTATTTGGTCCTTTGTTGCTGTGTTGGATGCTTCGAGATGCATTCACATTCGCAATGTGTCACATTCATATGTGTCCCAGACCACCTCCAAATATCTAATGGACTAATGCTGCGTTTGACTCATGGTCTCAGCTTGTAATTCCCAACCTCCAACCAGTAAAAGCCAAGATTGAAAATGACACGGTTCCAACCATCGAATTACCACTTACGAGTCGAGTTGAACGCAGCAAAAAGCGCTGCTGCATCACTGTCTTGTGGTAGAGGTGAAACAAGGGCTAAATCCCACTGGCACCACTATCAACAGGTAATCGAACGATGTTGTAGGTCATGTAGAAAACCGTTAATGAAAGTGAAAATTTCGATGAAAGAAGTTGGAATTTTGCTACAAAATAAGTCTCGGGCACCATCGAAAAGCACATGTTAATTATGAAGACGAGTAAATTTAAGAATTGTTTAGGATGAAATTTTTCTGTAAATACTGTAGCACTTTATTACTACTGATCTAGCCTCAGCATATTTGGAGCCAAGGTTGATTAGTGAAGCAATCCCATATAGTCAGCGTAGGATGTTTTTCCATTTATGATGATGATCCTTAAGCTGGTTGCTAACATGCTTGGAGCATAGTTCTCCATTCATAACTCTGAACAGTGCTAGGCAATAGATACACAATGATTTTTCTGGAACATCAGCTGAATCAGATCTTAGGTATGAACAACGAATTTTCAGCTATTCACTAAAACAATCACAACACTGTCCGTGTCTTGTTTAGTCTGTGTTTATCTAAACGTTTGAATCTTAACATTTCTGGTATCTGACGTTTTTTTTTGTTTGTTTTGTTTTGTTTTGTTTTTTGAAGATAAGCACATGCCACGTGTGTACCTGTCAGGCTGGCTTATCTCAGGCTGGGTTGTTTAGCATTGTGTCTCAAATCACGTACTGTGACACACGGCGGTGACAATGATACGAAATAATGCTACAAATTCGAATGACAGCGTACCAAGCACTACTTGTAATCAGAAAGAATGTATCATTTGTTTGGGGTTTTTTTTTTTTGCATCAAGTGACTTTAGGAAACACCTTACATCCCAACCTTTCTTTTTTGTCTTTCAGTGGAATGAAACCATCAAGCTTTTCCGTGGAGGGATGCCATTAAGAAGACACTGGGCTCATTTTCGGAGTTATGAGAACAGCTTCACTGGATCAGAGGCTGTTGAGTATCTCCACGAACTGCTGAAGCGTAACCAGAACTTTGGGCCTGAGGTGACACGGTATCAGTCTCTACAGCTGCTAAGGAAGTTCCTTAAGAACCATGTGATTGAAGATGTTAAAGGACGCTTTGGTAAAGAAGACTTTGAAAACAACGGACGTTTATACAGGTACTGAGCTGATTTGGAGTATGCACTTAGTTTTAGGTCTTTTATACTATGATGTGAATGTGTAAGTTTACTCTGTACTTTTTTTTTTTTGGTCGTGTCAGATTTCCTCCACAGTCACCTCTCAAGCCAGTCCCTCAGCGTATGCCTTTGGTGCAGAGAGACTTTGTTCCGCAGACACTACGATGGGATGAATGTGATGACACACAAGCGCCCTTAAAGATACCCATGAAGCTGCGTGTTTTGGTGAGGGATTTGGGATCAAATATGTAAAACGTATTAAAGGTTAATGTGAGAACATGTGAAACAGGTTCAGAATTTTTGTTCTTATTAGAATTCTGAGACATGGAACAAAAGGCACAGTATCGCCATAGGGGAAGTTCCTGAGTGCAAGCTGATTCGAAGGAGAGACATCACGCCAAAGCATGTGGACCAGATATGGAAGTCAATGACTCTGAACCAGTAAGTATTAAAGGAAAACTCTGGGATTTTTTTTAAAACCTGGGCTCTATTTTCCCATCTCTTTGGGTCCAAATATTTACTAGGGACAAAAACGATCAAAATCAGTCCTGTATTGAGTTAGAACGCTATAACCCGTTAAATCCCAGAGTTTTCCTTTTAAATCTGAAAAAGATAATACATAGACTTTATGTCTATAGATTTCATAACATATATTCTCAGGGGAGGACAAATCAGTAGCCCGGGACGAGCAGATTTCATGTCCAGGCCGTTCAGTTTTTATTCATACTCACCAAAGTGGACAAAGAAGTTCAACAGCCAGAAGAAGAAAAAAAAGTACTCCTTATTGACTTCCACAAAACAAAGGTTGTCATTTGGTATGTTAAAAATGAACATGGTTCACAGTGGTGTGGCGACCTTGATGCTGTAACTCTAACACGTGTTTCCGAATCCCACCTCTTCCAACACTACACACAGCAACTGAGGAATGATCTAGCTTGCAGAAGAATTGTTTTTACTAGGTGGATTAATTAATGTGCATTAAAAGACTGGCATTCTTTTCTGAATTAGGAACACGAACCTGGGCACAGAGCTGAACTCATGTTTACTACAAGTGGTCAATTCACGGGGGTAGAGGGGACGATCTGGACAATCTGGAGTTTGTTATTCCTTTTGCTTATACCACAGCAATTTGCCAATGATTACAATGTTTAATTTATTAATGAACGACGTCAGACATTATAACAATTTATAGTAAGATTTAATGTTGTTGAATGTCCAAGAGACAAGTTAATTCCTATTCTCACTAAGGTTATAGTTACGATAAACACTTATTCCCTCACAGTTATTCCCTCAGCCTCTCTCTGTCTCTCTCTCTCTCTCTCAAAAAAAAAAAATGGAGCCTGTCTTTTCACCGAGAAACCGGAAAGTGCAAACTCCTTTGTCCTGAAGACTTTCCAAGGCTCCTTCCATAAATGCTAAATAAACGTCTCCTAACAAAAAAGTCACCACATCAATGATTACACGTTTTATTTTATTAAACAACAGCATGTTTTTAAAATCTGTTTAACGTGGAGCATCTGCCTTCTGACCAATCAGTTTCGAGAATTCAACTGCCCTGTCGTATAAGAAAAATTTAATATGCATACATGTCGATGACAGAACATCACATCTCATAGTGGAAACTTGGTCAGTGACAATGTGTTATTATTGTCTGTGTTAGAAGACAATAATAAACATACACTTGTTCATTTCCCTTAGTCTATATTATTGCACTTAACTACGTATCTTGTCATACATTGTTACATTACTAGGCAACCAAATCTTGGTGCTGGGCAGCATCCTGGTGCTTTTACGTCCCTAGTGGGCTAGCTAATAAACTTAGCTGGTGCATTTGTTCACCCCTGATTCTTAATTTCCCCCAAAATATTTTAACACTGTTGTTGAATAGTTTACAGAGCATTTTGGGGCTCCGGTCTTTAGATGGTGTTCTTGATGCCAAGCTCTTGAGCCCCAAGCACATTGTCTACAACGTATTTAGTGTCAACAAACAGGGCATTGTTGTGCTGAAGAACAAAGCAGGTGAGGATGCGATTAATATGAACTCGAATTTGAATTTGTTCAACAGTCCTGCAAATATTTGTTTGATATTTGTGCCATCTGCTGTTTCACAGAGGACCTTCCTCACTGGGTTTTATCTGCAATGAAATGCCTAGCAAATTGTAAGTAAAAAGAAAAAAAAAGGCTTGTCATGTTTTCATTTCATTTTCTGATTATTATTATTTTTTTAACAAAACCTTGTGTTGTTTCAGGGCCTAACGGAAATGAGAGTAATCAGCCCATGTATCCTGGCTTTGAGCGAGACGTTTTTCGAACAGTAGCCGAACACTTCCAGAGATTAAAGGAGCCACTGCTGACGTTCCAGCTGTATGAAATTTTTGTCAGCATTCTGGGTAAGATAAATACAAGGCATGTAATGCTATATCATGCAATGATAAATTGCGATACAAATTTATGGCAATTCAAATTGATGAAATAAAAAATGAATCAAGAATAAAAAATTATCAGGCTGCGTTTGCATTGTTTATATAGCAGAGGGTGCAATAACGTACAATAGCGGGAATGCTCGTGACTTCACCCTAGGTGGAAGAAACACAGCTCTAATTTCGTGAAAATGCACAAACACAGATGATCTAAAATGGGAAAGAGCTGTTGTGCGATTGACAGTACAGATAGATTTAACAAGAAATCAGAGCTCTCTTTTTACAGACTGCTGAAAGATAAAGA
>JAOTRR010000010.1:12573087-12583757 GCA_028570945.1 Gogo arcuatus | reverse complement strand
GGATGAAAAGGGAATAACTGCTTATAGGTGTTATAACACAGTAAGTGATAATGGTGGATGCGTCACATAATAAACAGTAAAATTTCTGCCACTGGAAAGTCTTCAGGACTGAGGTGCTTTCTAGAATCTTTGTACCATGACAAGCTGATTTTTTTTGTCTTATCCAAGACATAAAAAAGAGAGGATGAAAAGGGAATAACTGCTTATAGGTGTTATAACACAGTAAGTGATAATGGTAACTAACTTGTTTCCTGGATGTTCTACAACATTAATTGTTTTTTTAATTAATACAAAAGAAACTCATAATTGACAAATTGCTGTGGTGTAAGAGAAATAAAACATTGTGGGACGTACTTCAATAGGAAAATAATGAACTTCAGGGTTGTAACACACCACCACACCACCACGTCATTGATTATCTCCTGTAACAGCACACCCTGTGGTGTTTTATTCCTTATATGAGGGTCAGTCAGTATTCCGTAGGGATATAAAATTGCATTAAAGTCACTGCAGAGATGTAGCTGCAGGCATACTGCACTAGCTCGGGGAGTGATGCCTCAAGACACACAATTAGAAGAAATAGGAAAGATCAGCAGTTGGAATAAAGGATAGTTTTGAGAATTTCATTGAAGAGGTTAGTTTGTCTAGGTCAGAGTCAATCACCTTGACAATATTTGCAATGAAAATTCCAAGTGAACCTCAAAGAATAAAGGCACGTCTCGTTTTATTTGTTTAATCTCAGCGCGTGATGAGTGTCTGTGACATGCTCCTAATAACACCCAGAAGCTTTTGTCAAAGTGGGATGTACTTGATACTTCACAGTAGTCAGGCTTCTTCACTTTGAGTACTACTCTCCTCTGAAGTGTTAATTGTAATCCTGAGCATGCTTGAATGGAACCCACTCAGAATGCAAATCTTCAGGAGAGTGCTTTTATTCTTCAGTGAACTTAATTGAGACCTCGCTGCTTCAGTACTCTTAATTTAATTTGGTAATATTACTTTGCATCTTTCTTTAAGAAGGAACATATCCAGGAAGAATGTCTTGTGTTGTATTTAAAATTTTGTTCCATTTAACATTTAAATGTAATGTAATGTAAGCATAACTGCAGTCTGCTTTAAGAAGCACAAAATAAGTATTAGTAGATTATATTAATGCCAAACAGTTGACTAAAAGGTTTATTTATGTGTCAATAATGCACCACCTAGCATCACATTATATAATATACTGTAAAATGTGAATTCTAAATGTCGCATGTTCTCTAAGTAATGAAGTAACGTTAGTAGAAGAATGGCTTATGTTTAGAATAACACATATACAGTACGTTATACTTCAGCAATAGTGCACTAGCAAGAGTGGCAGTTATACCGAATATCGGCATGATATTGCATGATACGCACATGGCTTGTGCCGTAGCTAATCACAGAGCAATACTGCTTTTATACAACAGTTCTATAAACAAGAAATTAATATTGAGTAAGTGATATTTCAGACACAATATGGCCAAATGTTTTGTTTGTTTTTTCTCTGCTAGCAAAAACAGATCCCGAAGAAGCCCCACACACTTTATAGCCATCATTTAGCTAGCTAGCTAGCTTACACTGATTTGTACATTCTCGTTAAAGGTGGTTCCGGTAAATTGGCGTCCGTTCTTCCTTTTCATCTTCATCTGACGAGCTTTCATATTTTAAATCAAAAGTTATATTGCTGAAAAGTATCATTTTCCATGTCCGCTGATGATGTCACTAACACCACTGTAGTAACTGTTTCGAACTAGGAAGTGGAATGCTACATGGTGAACTCAGACAAGCAGAGTGATAGACACAGTGAAACATCCCAGTGTGGTTATAGGAAATATAAGCGCTCTTGAAACGCCACTTGACCAATCAAATTAGTGGACTGGAACTGACTGCTGTATAATGTATAATGAAATACAAATTTACAACAATAATCCACACTAGCTACTTACCCTATTTAATATGTTTAAACCTTATTTAAGCTGTCTCACAACGTAAGTGCTGCTTATTGACTTATATTTGGCCTGTAGTGTAAATAATAAATGTGAATGGAGAGCACTGAATGTGGAATGAATATAGAAGTAGTAGTATATTGGATAATTTAGCAGAACGTTTAGGCCCCATGCCTATATTTTTAATATTTCTAGTTCTTTTAACTCTGTTGTTAATGTTTTTTCCCCCCCCAGAGATATCTTAGTTGGTGCCTTTGAAGCCAAGAAAAACAGTTTTAGCCTCTGACACTGAAATAAATTTCAGATGTTATCCGCTGTTAATATTGTCACAGCTTTCACAATGCAAAGACGTTACATTTCAAGAGGATATACTGTATATAGTATGTCATGCTAGACGATTCTTTTCCAAACTGTACATCTCTGGAAACATTTAAGACACTACAGAACATGTTATGTGATGAGGAAGCTTATTATTATTATTATTATTTTTTACACATATTGTAAGACTTGTTTAGTTTAGAAGTTATTTGGAAGTTCATTTAATGTGATTGCTTTCAGGAGGTAGTAATTGGTGCAAGCAAGATTTAATTGGTGTCTATTAGGGCTGTCAAAACAAAAATCACTGTTAAAAGCTCCTCAATGTTTGTTTTTTGTTTTTTTTTTGCAATTTCATCCTCTCTGGCAGAAACATGCTGTTACAAGCTCCTTGCACAAGAACAATTTATAATGCCAGTTATGCTGTGCACTTGTCCACTGTGTAGATTAATCTCATGGTTGCCAAGTAAATACACATTCAGAGACAATTCAGGGCTTCACATCAAACCATATATTGTTCACCAGGTAATAGGCCTAAATACTAATCACACCAATGGAGAAGTATGATAGTACAGTATGTGGTTTGGAATGCCGAAGTAGTCGTGACTCCACGGATATGATTATTTGCTTATGCTTCTTTGATATTACATATTATGAGAATAAAAATAACTTATCACAGTTCCTGAGTACCAGGTGAATGAGCAAAACCTTTCAGATGCTCCATGAAGAGACAATATTAAAGATATGCTTACTAAATTTAGCTAACTATTTAAAATACAGCTTAACGAAACCATCACTTCTATTCGCTTCCGGTGTGTGTATTTTTAGTCTGGGTTCTCCATGTATTTTATAATCTGAACTGTCTGTTTTGTTCTCCAACCTGTCAAAAATGAACCAGATAGTGTTAGCACACTAGATTAAAAAAAAAAAAATACACACAGAGGCAAACAGATGACCCAGATGACTCACTCTCACTTGATTTCTCACTTTAGGTTGAAACATAAAAATACAGACAACCATACAAACACGTTCTGTTATTAGATACATTTCATAACAACGATAATTTGGCTGACTATCATTTTCTAGATTTCTACCAGATTAGAGAACAAATAGGAACAAAGAATGCTAATAATTGTAGTTATTGTATCGGAGTCACTTTTTAAAAAAAAATTATCTGTAACCAAATCTCAAAAAAGTGTTTGATTGTGCATATGGTGCATTAGTGAGCCAGCATAATACTGTATATAGTGAACAGGAAGCCATTTTGGTGTGTTAAAAACGTTCCTACATGAAGACAAGTTAAAGATAGCTGATTCTTAGTGGCATTTAGCTAAATATCAGTGACAGAAAACATCATTTTCATCTCATCATTTTCTTTGTTAAGAAAATCAACACAATTTTCACCTTCAATGGTTTATGCAGTACAAGTGCTTAGTGTTCTCCTGATGCTGTTCCTTCTGTAGCAGTAGAACATTACAGGCAAATTCATATTATAAGTACATTTTAAAACTCAATCTTGTAGGTAATTAAAATTTGAATTTGACATCCCTAGTATCTATCCTAAATTTGATTACAAATACAGCAATGTATTAAATTATTATTAATATTATTATTGAAGCGTTTTGGACAAAACACAAGTATGAATTACAGCTGGGTAAGAAAAAAGATTACGCTATTAGATTCAACATGATGGACTTTAAAACTGTGATGCAGTCTACCAGCATGAGGCTCATGAGCCGATTAAGTTAATTGCAAATCGCATGCTGACTTTTCTAGAATGGATCTGCAGCTATGAAACTGCACAGCATCACAGCGTAATGCATAGTAGAAAAGTCTGTTTTTGAAAATGGTGTCAGTTTCATGCATTTGTAATCACCCCATTTGTTCTATGACACATCACAGGAAAGTCACGCTCCTGGACAGGTTTGGCGATATGAATCATATCATATGATACAGCAAAAAAGATTTCAGTCATACTGTTTCTATTATGATGAAATGTACTGCATTATCTTTGCAGCTTAATCACTACACTTTAAAATAAATGAAGCATCATGATAATCACTAGAATTTAATGATGCCCTGGTAGCATTAATTGACAGAAAAGACAGCATTTAGGATACTGTCTATAAAATCTTTCCCTTATATAAATACTGTACCATGTGAGAGTCGCATCACTTCCTTGGCATTTGTGTTGTTCCCAATAGAATGACATCTTTTACCCTTGAGATCTGATATTTCACGTATTAATGCGTCTCAGTTATAGGATGCCCCAGGTTTTTTTTTGCCCGCCTGTGGCTAATTATTCTAAATTGGCCTGAACGAGAAACCTATTAATTTCATATTTAATCTGGGTTTAAGCAAAAAAGCTATATACTAATATTTCTGCGTTCATATCAGCATTTCCCATGTGGCATAAATCAACTGGAATGTATAGGCTGCATTGGGCAACTTTTAGAATTGAATTAGCTCATGATGTCACGGGCCCTATGGCCGTCAATGCAGGCTAGACCCAATAAGCAGACCCAAGTGCGCAGGAGTAGAGAAAAAGTCTTTAATAAATCCAACACGAAAACACCAGCACAAAGTGCAGCCGACAACACAGAAATAAGAAATGGGAGTCAGTAAAGCAAATAATAATCCCAGGCAAGCGCTGCGTGCAAAAATCCAAAAGTGCAGATAGCACCCCCCAAAACGGGAGAATGAGGTCACAGTCTGAAAAACAAAACGCAAGAGATAATCTGCAGGAAGACAGAGTAATACCAAGGCATGCTGAGGAAAAAGAAAAGTCCAGCACGCTTCCCTGAAGCGGGAAAAAGGCACAAAAAGCGGAAAAAGCCCGCAAAAAAACAAAACAAAAGACAAAAGATAGTCCAAAAACGCTGGGCAAAAAGGAAATCCAGAAAAAGAGTCCAAAGGGAAAAAAAATCAGGGAAACGACACAGGCAAAAACTTGAACAGAGCGGCGAAGATAATCCCGTGCCACGGAAAAACTGGGCGGTGTAAATATATAGCCGTAGATGAGCAGATGAGAGACAGGTGAGCAGACCGCCACGCAAGGAAGGCTCGGTGAAAAACAAGTAGTGGAGTGTGAGACCCGGCTCAGGATGTATATGTTCCGGGCTGGATCGTGACAGTACCCCCCCCCCTCCTACGGACGTCCCAGATAGGGCTTCCGGATTCTTACGATGGAAGTCCCTGATGAGTGAGGGATCTAGGATAAAGCGTGCTGGCACCCAACACCTCTCCTCTGTGCCCTACCCCTTCCAGTTGACCAGGTACTACAATCCCTGACCTTGCCGATGGACCTTAGCAGCCTCTTGACAGTATAGACCTCACCTCTGTCGATGAACCTAGGGGGGAGGGGTCTTGGGAGGAGGGGAGAAAGGACTGGAGACCAGTGGTCTCAGTTGAGAGACATGGAAGGATGGATGAACACGACACATAGACCTAGGTAACAACAGTGGTAGGATTAATGACTTTGGAAATAGGAAAAGAACCAACAAACCTGGGAGCCAGTTTGCAGGAGGGGACTTGAAGGGGAAGGTTGGCGGTGGATAACATGACCTTCTGACTGGAACGTAGACCGGGGCTGGCGTGCGGTGTCGGTCTGCCTTCCTCTTGTACAGTTGGCTGGAGCGTAACAGGTGGCATCTTGTGCGTGCCCACACCCTGCGACAGCATCGAATAAAGGTTTGGGCAGAGGGAACGGATGCCTCCTGCTCCTGCTCGGGGAAAAGAGGTGGTTGGTACCCAAGGCAACACTGAGAAGGAGACAACCCGGTAGAGGATGAGGGAAGGCTATTATGCGTATATTCAATCCAAGGCAGGGCCTGGCTCCAGGAGGATGTGTCGCCAGAGGTCAGACACCGCAGAGCGACTTCTAAGCTCTGATTGGTGTGCTCCGTCTGTCCATTGGTCTGTGGGTGGTAACCTGAGGAAAGACTAGTGGTGGCTCCAATGAGTTTACAGAATTCTGTGGACCTCTATCCGACACGATGTCCAGGGGCAGGCCATGAATCCTGAAAACATGGTTGATTAGGAGTTCGGCAGTCTCCTTGGCAGAGGGTAGCTTGGGGAGAGGGACAAAATGAGCCGCTTTAGAAAAATGATCAACGATAGTTAGGATGCAGGTGTTACCTTTGGAACTGGGGAGGCCGGTGACGAAATCCACGGCAATGTGAGACCAGGGACAGCGAGGCACAGGTAGTGCTCTTAACAGTCCGGCCATAGGCTGGTTACCCGTCTTGTTATGGGAACAGACATCACAGGCTGCCACAAAGGTCCTGACATCCTGTCGCATGGTTAGCCACCAGAAACATTGCCTGAGGATGGAGAGTGTCCGGACCACCCCAGGATGACAGACAAGAAGTGAAATGAGCCCCAACTGAAGCACCTGAGAACGTACAAAAAGGGGCACAAACAGAACGTTAGGTGGTCCGTTACCTGGACCCGGATCACTAGACAGGGCCTCCTGGACAACCCTTTCGATGTCAAACTGGGCAGTGGCAACTAGGCAGTGGGTGGGGAGGATGGGTTCAGGGGTGCTTTGCTGAGAGTCCGGGGAGAACTGCCTGGAAAGAGCATCTGACATAGCATTTTTGGAACCTGGTCTGAAAGAAAGCACAAAGTTAAATCGTGAGAAGAATAAGGACCACCTGGCCTGATGTGAGTTAAGCCGCTTAGCAGACTTGATGTATTCAAGGTTCTTGTGATCAGTCCATATAATGAATGGGGTCTCAGTCCCCTCTAATCAATGCCTCCATTCCTCCAGGGCCAGCTTAATGGCCAATAGTTCCCGATCTCCAATACTATAGTTGCACTCCGCAGAAGTCAAGTGGTGAGAGAAAAACGCACAGGGATGATCTCATCCAATATTGAGCTACTTAGTCCATAAAAAAACATGTCATACAGGGCACTGGTGTTCCAGTCCACTGCCGCGGCCAGGGTGAGGGACTCAATAGCGTAGTCGTAAACCGGCCGACAACCTTGCTTGAACCCCATTAGATGTCCCGCTGCCTCCTTGCCCCTGGGTGATCAGTCAAACACCTTCTGCATCTCTTCAGAGAACTATTTAAAACCTGAACAACAGGGAGCCCTGGCATCCCAAACCGCTGTCCCCCACTCCCAAGCCCTACCCGTCAAAAGCGTAATGACATACGCCACTCGAGAGCTCTCAGAGGGGAAGGCAGAAGCCTGAAGTTCCATCAACAAGGAGCACTGGGAAAGGAATGAGTGGCAGTTTCCAGGCTCTCCATCATAAGGTTGAGGGGCAGGCAGGTGCGGCTCCCGGTGGGGTTGCTGAGCAGGAACGGCTGTCGAGGCAGCTGGAGCGCTGACTGGCGCAGGAGCTGGCTGACTGGGGATCGAAGCCTGAAGGCTCTCCATCTGAGATGAGAGCCTCTGTAGTGTCTCCATGATGGACATCATGCCTTGGTGGACAGCCGCAATCTCCTGCTGATGGTATCCCAGAATTGAGCCTTGTTTGGCCAATGCTGCTCTGAATGCGTCTAGGTCTGCTGGGTCCATACTTTGGCGGGATTATTCTGTCACGGGCCCTATGGCTATCAATGCAGGCTAGACCCAATAAGCAGACCCAAGAGTGCAGGAAAAGAGAAAAAGTCTTCAATAAATACAACATGAAAACACCAGCACAAAGTGCAGCCGACAGCACAGAAATAAGAAACGGGAGTCAGTAAAGCAAATAATAATCCCAGGTAAGTGCTGAGTGCAAAAATCCAAAAGTCCAGAGAGCACCCCCCAAAATGGGAGAATGAGCTCGCAGTCCGAAAAAACAAAACGCAAGAGATAATCCACAGGAAGGCAGAGTAATATCAAGGTGTGCTGAGGAAAAAGAAAAGAGTCCAGTGCACTTCCCTGAAGCGGGAAAAAGGCGCAAAAAGCAGAAAAAGCCTGCAAAAAAAACAAAACAAAACAAAAGACAAAAGATAGTCCAAAAATGCTGGGTGAAAAGGAAATCCAGAAAAAGAGTCCAAAGGAAAAAATCAGGGAAACGACACAGGCAAAACCTTGAACGGAGCGTCAAAGATAATCCCGCACCACGGTAAAACCGGGCGGTGTAAATATAGAGCCGTAGATTAGAGACAGGTGAGCAGACCGCCACGCAAGGAAGGCTCGGGGAAAAACAAGGAGTGGAGTGCGAGACCCAGCTCAAGACCTAGATGTTCTGGGCTGGATCGTGGCACGTGATAGTATGTTAGGAAAGCATTTGGGCATTGGTTATTCAATTGATATTTTTATTTATTTATTTATTTTCACAATGGATGATAGCATATGCAGGTATTTTCTTGAACATCATATACCCTAAACCACCACTTTGCTTTTATTGATGACAGTTTCTGCTGTTACAGAATATTCCTGTTGAATTGGTCTTCTGTTCATTTTCTTTTGTTGTGTTGATGACAAGCTTTTTTTATGAAATTGCAGCTCATATGCTATTCCTTAGAGGTCAAGTGCTTTTGCCCATTAGTTTAGAATTACATTTTTTTGAGTGCTCTGGAAAGGATTATATTTCCCATTTGGTTTTCCATAATTGTTCTGTGTATCGTGCCTCGTGTACGCTTGTAATACAACTGCGCCGGATACAACCGTCCAGTCAGTATGTCATTCTAGAAGAATCGATTCTGATCCATTGCCATTATGACTAAATAATCTTGGGTCTTTTATGCTCTGACATTTCATCCTCGTACTCTTTCCTTGGAATGGAAATAATGACACTTTCATTATTTCATGCTTTCAGGTTTTGCGGAGAAGGACCCTTACTGTTTTTTTTCTTAGTAGATAAGGGCTGGTATGTGACACCTATGTGTCAATAAATATCATACAATGCTTTAAAATCTTCTGGAAAATCTAGTAAGTAAGTAAGTAAAAGCGCATAAATAAAACAAGCACAGTCCAATACAAAACAAAAACTGGAACAAATCTTCGACTCTGTTCAAATGCATGTACTAGTACAGGTAGGGTTTAAGACGAGATTTAAATATGTATTTGCTTTGAAGAAAATTTACTTTGCATTTTGAAAGTGGCGTATTATGACTGTGATTTTTAAAACTCCTCATGGGTAACCTGAAGCATACAGCAGAGTTGTGTTTACTACTTAATTGACATTTGTATTTTTCCCAGTAGAATGATTTCCAGCAAAAGTGTCATATCACATATTAGTGTAATTTACTACACAGCTATGAATGCTTTGGGATGCTGTTGTTTTTCCTGCGTGGGTCTCATTAGTCTGAATTGGATGTACTCCTCAAAGACCTATTAGCTAAAAGTTGGGGACGTCTGGGCTTATGGATTCTGTTGTTGTTGTCAGTGATCAGATTCATTAAGCAGCACATGCTCTCATAATATTCATTATTTCCGCTCCTCCCTTAGGCCATGCGCTTAGTCATCACCCCAAAACAGTTCTGGAAGGCTGTCATTCGACATTGACTAAGGCAATGGATTAGCAGATTTGTGACCTCCTGAGCCAGTCCGTCTCTATGCTCAAGCTGCTGATTCCACTCAGAGCCCTAGGGTAGCATATTTTACAGAGCTGTCACATTAGATTGAATGCAGTGCCATTCCTTAAGGTTCAGAGCTCATCGAAGATTAAAAGGATGGTCTGTTGGCTTCAGTAGTGTGGGATGCATAGAAATCTGGGAAATCTGACCACTCAGCTACTTAGTAGTACAGTATGTGTCCTCATGAATTACACCATGAAGTCTTTCTGTAGAATTTGTTGTAGAATGAAATGAACTGAGATTAAACGCTTGGCACATTGTTGAGCAGAACATGCCAGTCAATCACACCTGGTCAATTCTCTGTGCTTGCTTGATTTCTTATAGATCTGTCTTAAACACACGCAACTACACTCTTTAGGGAGTAGAGTCCTTGGGATATTAGACCAAATGGTCTGTGTTTCATGTTTTTCGATCTTTCAAAACAAGAAACTTATTTTTCTAACAGACTTGGGGAATCTTTCTACCATAAAAGACAGTCGTCTTAATTCTAAATCAGGACAGATTTCTTTATAAAGCACACAGTTTGCGCTAAAAAGCTCAGGGGAAACAGTATTATTTTAACGCGTGCACAATAGGATTATAGTAGAGCAGTGGACAGATCATAAATTCATTAGCTAGCCCACCAGGCACATAAAAGCTCCAATGTGCTGCCCAGCCCCATGTATTAGTTGCCTGGGGGAAAAAACAAAACAAAACAAAAAAAACTAGGCTACCATAAAGTGATAGCTACCATAATGTTATAATATATGGTGGGCTAGTTAGCTGGACAAAGTGCATTGATATACACTCACTGGCCACTTTATTAGGTACACTCATACACCTGCTGTTTTATGCAGTTATCTAATCACCCAATCCCTTGACAGCAGCACAA
>JAOTRR010000010.1:12545740-12556669 GCA_028570945.1 Gogo arcuatus | reverse complement strand
TGGGGGGGGGGGGGGGCGGGGGGGGGGTTATGGTACACTGTTTGGCTTCCAGTGTATATGCACTTCCATGTGCTCGTTTCCAGCAGGAAGGCACAATGAGACTTTCAGTGGAGGATATAGTCATGGGACTGAAAAAATCCTGTCTTTAAATGTTATTAAAGAGATTTGTCTGAAGCAGTTATTGGTGAATAAAGAAGATAATATTACATGTTTGACAACCGTCTAGAGGAAAACTGATCATCTGCCATGTCAGTCAAATGGCTTCTCCGTGAAAGTAGTCCGTTTTGGCTGCATTTATAAGTCCAACTATTCAAATATTATGCTCATTATTTAAAAGTGTACAATACATATTAATACAGTACAATTAAATATTTTGATTATATGTTAGACCCATAGACCCGTTTATTCCTGAAATTTCTACCAACTTGTGGTTTGGATTAAAACCATTACATTCAAGTGATCAGTCAAATACTACTAACTAGAAGTTAGTACTACAGAACTACAGCTCTAGAAAAAAAAGAGTCTGTGATACAGAGAATAACATTTTGCTATCTAACATGCTTAAAACATATGCACGAGTTTCCAGTGAGCATTCTACAACATTTGGTTTAAATTGCCAGTATTCTCCACATGTGTGAATTCTCCACAGATCCAGCCCACTTTGGGATTGGATCTTGCAGTCATGAAATAATTGGCCAGTGGTTTTGGAGCTATTTGATATTCAGCTGCTTAAGAAAATATTGTTAATGGGAAAATATGCTATGCATCATGTAATAGAACGTCTGTCTCTTTGTGGTCTTTTGAAAAGAGTGCAAATGACTTGTACACACCTTCTGGTCAGCTATTTCCTAGTAAACTGGTGAACAAAGAACAAGAAGAGTCTTGATAGTTCTTCACAGTAAGGACGGTGTTGAGCTCCTGGGAGAAGCCAGTGCTACAATTATGCTAATAACTATGATGAATACTCGGAATTGTGAGATTTTCTTCAATCTTATTCTTCAATGGATTTCTGGCTACATTACTCTTTTTTGTGCATTTGATAAGTGGAAAAATCTGCTGCTTGTCTCGCCTAATGCACGCACTAGACAGTATACTTCATCTGTACAAAGAGATCACTCTCACTACCACTGATGTCAAGCTAATTTGGAAATGTGAACTAAAGTGCTGATCTTATTGGTTCTTGTGCTTTCTGAAGGTTTTTTATGACTGTTGAATGGGACTGCGACTGTATATTCTGGTTAGAATAAATGGTTGTACCAAAAGCAGAGAAATTATTCTTTTTTATTATTTTTTTTTTTATGGAATGAAGATTGATTAAGCTTAATTCTGTCTTATGAATGCAGTGTTTCACTGTGCAGTCCAGAAATCCACATCCCCCAGCAATATTCCTCCCTCAGCACAGATTGTGTGGGTAGGCTATATCATTTCTTCATCTCTGAGTAAGTGCAGTTGCCAGCACGCGGTGTTACCTCATCCAAATGTTGTGACAGTCTTATCACCATAAATCGCTCATCTACACTTGGTGAGCAATTATTCTTTAGTTTAATACCAAACTTGCTCAGTTAGTACAACTTACTACTAAGAATAAAGGTTTTGTTTTTTGTTTTTATTTAATACTTTGACTTTATTTGTGGATGTGAAGTCAGGTACTGTATCTTTTTCAATAAATATTTCAATAGTTCTGTGGATGACTTTAAAAAAAATTTTTTTTTAAACATTACATTAGTTGAGTAAAACCCGGCACATCCTGCATTTTCCGCTTGTTTAGCAGTAAAACTCCATAGGCTTTATGTAAATGATCTCTACACAGAGAGCTTGTCTATCATTTAGATTCTCTCTGCTAGTTCTGCACACAAACATTCATATAACAGCTTGAATGGCTCTAATATTCACCACTACCTCACAGGAGTTTGTTTTATCATGGCTCCCACTGAGACACACACAGTTCCAGTCAAGCACAGTACATTAGGGTTGAACAAAAGCATGTGGATAATGGAGAGTAGAAAATACACCAATTAAAGGCTTTTTCTGCTTTAGTTACACATAAGGATTCACCAACACATAAAAAAAAAGTGTAGGGTTAATGTTGGAGAAAGGACTGAGCTTAGTAGTTGTGTCTTTTGTTTACAGTTTACTTAAAATCCTGCAAAACCATATAACTTTCTGGTTAGAACAACTATTTTGCACTTTTTTGGTCGCTGTACAAAATAGGTATCAAAACTAGCTTTATGACAAACTATAGTATGTTTGTAGATCTATAAACTGTATTTTTTCTGCTAATAATAGCAGCATCAACAAATAGAACAATAAAATAATAATAATAGTGGGTAGCATTGCTTCCTCACAGCTCCTGGTTTGATCCTGAGTTTGGGTTACTATCTGTGTCGAGTTTCACATGTTCTCCCTGTGTTTGTGATTGTGTTCAGGTTCTCAGATTTCCTCCCACCTTCTAGAAAATTCCGGTAGGTGGATTGACTATGCTAGATTGCCCCTACTTGTGAATGTGTGTGCATGGTGCTTTGCAACAGACTGCCATCCCATCCAGGTTGTATTCCTACCTCATGCCTGGTGTTCCAGGAATAGATTCTGCACCTTCTATAAATTAAAAATGCAGCTTATCATAATATGTGCATCAGAAAATTAAAAAAAAATATCTGTCACCTTGGTTCATGTTAGCTTCTTCCTGATAGTATCGTGGCTTGTTAGGATCCTGTATGAAATGTCTTCCCTGTACTAATCACTCTGACATTCTGGCTGTTTAACTGTCCACAAGTTTTATTCTTGGAGACCATCATCAAAGTATAACAGGATGGCAACTTTTAATGAACTTGACCTACTTTTCATAGTTGTATACTTGTTTCATTATAAAAGTTCAGGATCTGCATAACTACTTTAAATACAGGCAAGTGGAACTCTAACTGGCTGGGTCCCAAGTGTACGAAAAAAGGAAATGGGAAAATAATGATGTGTTAGAGTGGACCAGAAGTAAAATATATATATATATATCTGGTACATAATCATTTAAGAATTTACAACTCTGCAAGATGTATTTATTTAAATAATACCTATTGTTAGTCATGTTTGTCTAGACCATTGTTTATGAACTTTAATGACATGTCAGACATCTTTTTTTTTGCTTCTAGAACAGTAACCTGACAACACTAACATTCATGTCATGATTAGTTAGTGTTTGTTATAATCCAACATACACTATATGGCCATAAAGATTGTGGACACCTGAGCATAACTGATCAGAAGGTCGTGAGTTCAAATCCCAGTGCTGCCAAGCTGCCACTGCACTGAGCAAGGCCCTTAACCCTCAACGGCACAGTTGTATACATGAGATAAACGTAAGTTGCTCTTGATAAAGGCGTCTGCCAAATGCTGTAAATGTAAATATGTCCTTGTTGAACATCCCATTCCAGATTTAGTCCCCCCCTTTGCTGTTATAATAACCTCCACTCTTCTGGGAAGGCTTTCCACGAGATTTTGGAGTGCGACTGTGGGAATTTGTGCTCATTCAGCAACAAGGGCATTACTGAGGTCAGGCACTGATATTGGGCAAGGAGAACTGGGAAGCAGGCATCGTTCAAATTCATCCCAAAAGTACAGGCGACTTGAGTTCTTCCATTCCAACCTTGGCAAACCATGTCTTCATGGACTACATACAGTGTAGGTTTACAAAAGAATTACTCTACATAAAAACAACATTTTTGTGGATGGTCTTTTTAATACATTGGCACACTCATGTAGTGATTATTGGTATTTCAAAAAACCTACTCACGTGTGCTTTACCAGCACATTACACATTAGTTTCTAATTGGGAAATATTTGCCATTTACTTGGCCTTACTTGTGGAATTTGCAAGCACATCAGCTTGTATACCATTGTTATAGTAGATGAATTTGATAGGGCGTTTCAGCTGGCCATATTTTTTTTTTTAAACACACAAGTGACAAATTGATAATTAAATATGTTAAAATCTTACATATACAGTATTCCCATTGGACACAATACCATATTGAGAGTGTATTGCTCACTGGTAATCCCTGGATGTGAGATGTTGTCCAAAAGTTGTTCTGAATGATTTTGATTGACATTGCTTTCTTTTGTTGGGTCAAACCTTCCACATAAACTTGCAGTCTGCAGTGTCTCAGGATGTTCAGAAGGATCAAGGGTCAGAGCCCTGGCAACTTAAAAAAAAGTACAAATACTGGAGGCACTGAGGTCTGCTAAACAAATGCTGGAGGCCAAAAGAATAAATGGTCTCTACAAAAAAACAAAACAAAACAAAAAACATCCGAAGTATACAGTCAACTGCCGCACACACAAGACATGGATTGTAGACATGGAAGCACTGGAAGTGCATATGAAGGAAAGGAGCATCACATAATATAAGCGCTTGGTGGTCAATAGAGCTTCCAGAATAGGAACGATCACTATAAGATCAGCAGATATAAAAAAAATAAGTTAAAAGCAAGGAAAAACTGGGCAGTCTAATGGGCTTCATACCTAATTAGTAAAGAAACACAAGCTGGTTGCTATCTACAGACTCTCACCTGACTGGCTAACTGAAGATTGGACCCCAATACGGGACAAGCATCATTTCACTACTTATCAATAACATTCCAAATAACACAGAACGCTGTTGAGACCCATGTAGTCAACTGTAGTCATCACACCAACCAGAAGGGAAAACTGTCAATGAAGAACCACATGGATTCTGGACTGCCTACTTCTGTACGTCGTCAATACGACACAAGGAACATTCATCAAACACACAACATTAGAAGTCAACTCAAAGGCAACTGTCCTGGTCAGTATAACATGTGGTATGTTTGATATATACCAAAGGCAGGCCCTGTCCCTTCTGATGTTCTGCAAAGTTCTGAATCCCCTCGGCTAGGTCATGAGATCACCTTTACTCCGAGACCAAGAAAGGCCTCAAGTCGCTGATCCACCACACAAGGATCTACATCAAGGACAATGCAATGTTGGTAGAGTGTGTTGATTTGTGCTGCTACAATGGCGCTGCTCTGTTATGATGGCAGAAAACATTATGTAGTATACAGTAAAGACTAGAAAATTTAAAAAGACCAATACCATCATCCAATACCAGGTAATATTAAATGGCGTAAACCTAGAGGACAGACGACACAAAATGACAATAGACGGCAATCTGCGAAGAAGAGGCAGTACAGCATCTTCCTACAATACAAGCCTGATGGAGCTTAAGCAGTCATTTTAAATAGCAAGGTTTAACATGGTGCGTGGTCCTTAAAAATAAGCACAAGGTGCCATGAACGTGCCACACGTGCACAAGTTTTGCTTCCTTTCTGCTTGCTCGCTAGGATCTACACTTTGGGCATGAGTCAAGGTGCAATTCATGGCACCTTGCGCTCATTTTAATGAGCATGCCCTCTGTGCACTCTGCTCACAAATGTTGGCTGCTCTCGCAAAGATATTTCTTAAAAGCCATAATATCTCAAATATTAAACTCAGCACGAGGAGTTCACGGCCAACATAACGAGACATAAATAAAATGATCCATGCCCCTGTTGGTTTTGATGAGTACCAGAAAACATGGATTAGTACTCAATCTGAACAAAATGGCATTGATGAATCGCTAATGAGAAGTATGATTTAGAATTATGCACTCTAATGCCACAACAATGCCATTTTCTGCCATTCTTGCACCTGCAATTTAATGCACATTTACTTTAAATCATATCTAAAAAGAAGTTCCTTGATTTTTATAATGTTTACCCAAGTAGCTATGTGTGAAAATTGACCATTCACATAGTATTGCGTGTCATGTATTATATAAATTCATGGCATGATATGTATATGATATTGCAGCCATTATCTTTAAGGAAAATGCTTATTGATGCTAACAAAATTTGATCACTCTACTGAAGCAAAGGAATATGAATAGATGAAACAGGGGGTTGTATATAATAGCTCCATTATATAGTATTTAAAGGACTAATTTTATTCAGTGCAGGTAAGTGCAGTTAACTATTATCAACTTTACCAGTAGTTGACTGTATTGGTCCTTCATGTTCTTGACCCTTTATGTGACATTATGTTGAAAACTGCAACATATATTAATCAGTATTTATGATCCAAAGACATCCTACACCTTGCCAAATTCTGATTCTGACTGGAACCCTATATATAGCCTGAAACACATTGCCTCTCTGCTTCCTTGTGCTGCCTGTGTTGAGTTAAAAATCCAGTTATTTGTGTCAGGAAAAGTGGACAGTGGCTGGAAAGGCTGCACTATTTAGGCTGTTTGTTAGGTTTTACTCTCAGGGGAGGGCAGTGTAAGCAGAGGGCATGCTGGGAAGAAGTCAATGTCTCCAGCTGGAGTGCCTTTATCCGCACTGCCTAATAAAGGCCTGGGGTGCTATTTTCTCAGTGCTGAAGGTCAGTCACCATGTTCACTGGAGAGAGAGCGAGGCAGAAAGAGAGAGATGGGGAAAGAAAGGGGAAGAGAGAGTTATACAGATAGGCAGATGCTTATCGTCACATTGCTGTGAATGTAAACTCCATGCAGACTGGAAATAGTGTGCTTGTTATTGCTAAACTGTAACTACGTGGATTACATGTGGAGTACTTGTCAAGGTCACAACAATGCATGCATTTGACGCCAATTATGCGTTCATGAATGACCTATATGACCTGGCATTTCTTTGACTATAGAAGTACCAATGTATGTGACCATCACATTAGTACAGCACAGAAAGGTATTACATTAACAGACAACCTTTTTTTAATAGAAAGAGTCCTTCAATTTAGAGCAATTCAAAGTCGGTAAAGGTCATGTGAGAGTTTCTTTTCTTTGACATTATGGGACAGATATACCTACGTCATGAGGTGCAGCCATGAGCACAAAACAAGCTTGCAATGCATCTAAAATTAACATTCAAGTCTGTAGCCCTTCACGCAAACTATACCTGGTACCACCTACTAATTGTGTGAAGTGTAAATTACAATTCAAAAGATGTTGTCCAGTGGTGGACATGGCCAACTGATAGAAAGCTCAGAACTAAGGAGAAAATGCAAGATCAGTAAAGAAAATAATGTGCAGCGTTAATAAATGGAAGTTTGTATGAAATAATGATCCTCCTGTCTGAATAAGCATGGTGATAATATGGCTGATGTGCCACTTGTTTGCTCTAATTTGTTGCTACTTATTATGAAAGTGTGCAATTAGGCTATATTCTGAGGCTTCAAGAACATTTGGAAAAGTATTAATCTCACAGAGGTCTTGTTTGATGTGTTGAATTTCTGGCGTAATGCTAGCCTCATTTATTGCCTGGCTTGCTGCAGTTACTCACCCAAACATAACCTCAGGGGAACAGTCTGTTGGCTAGATGTTATATTCGTAAATGACTTCGTCTTTCCGAGCGAGTCACCAAGGTGAACAAATCAGTATTGGTTACTGCCTTGCACTTGTACAGTCCAATGAGTCATGGTCAGCTTCATTTGGTCTGAACTGAAAATTTCCAACACTTCAGTCTGTGCAATAGAAAGTACAGTAGTTGGGCTCAAGTTTCGGGAGAACCATGCAAACTAAATGAATCATCTCCCTGAATCGACGTAATTAACTTGATTCACCGACAGACTCAAGAATATGGGCGTCTAAAAATGTCCAGTTCATGCTTCGGACAGAAAGAGGTGACGATCTAGTACCTCCCATGCCTGTGTGCCAGAGACCTGCCAGGTGCTAGTGGCGATGTGAGAGCGCAGTGTGTTTTTACAAGAGCTCGGCAATGACGTTTGAGCCAGCCAGCCCTCTCATCTGTTTAACAATCCTAGTGAATTACTGCATCTTTACGTTCGACTGCAGAGCTCCATCAGCCTGGACCACTAGTGAGATCATCAATGTCTATACCGCAGGCACTAATCTTAACCTTAGTGCTTCTGCATCTGTCATTGTAGTCAGTATGCGGTACCCTATTTTCAGGTCACAGCTTCAGTGTGCTTTGGAATGCACAAAGGAGCAGTCAATGCTCAGTGGTTTGGGCTCTGGACTACTTACTATTTATCTTGAACAAGGGCTTTAATCCTCATCTGATCAGGTCACTTATAAATGTCTTTGGACAAAAACGTGTTCCAAATGGCTACATGCATAGGGGTGTTTTAAGACCGCTGATACAGTGTCACGTGTGTCAGTTGAAAGCAGTGCACTGCTGCTGCTGAACCACATTCCTCCATTGCACTCTGTTCATCAGGCTCTTAGATGGTGGGTTATCAGCACTCTTCGCTAAAGCGAGCCTCAAGTTTCAAGAATGAGACACAGCCACTCTCTGTCTCTGTATGTGAGGTAGCTGTAGCAAGCTCCCCTGAGCTGTGCACTTACACAGTAAAGGCACTCACTGAGGAATGTAATGAATCGCCAGTAGTATTCACATAGCCTGCGAGGCATGCTTCACATGTCACTGTCGTCAGTTAGGCCAGGGCTTTGTGAGGGCTTGTCCAAGACGCTTCTGTTTCAAACAATTTGGCCATCGATCGTTACCATTGTCCAGTCTCCATCAGGGCTTAGCAGAACAAACAGCTCTCCATCCTTGCCATCCTGCCCTGGAAATACAAAATGTTGGGAAAATTGCCAACGGTAAACAATTCACAGAAGTTATAAGTAATAAGACAAGAATCATTATTGTGTGTTCACAACTCAAACAATAAGCTGGTATCAACCTTGGTGAAAATTGTACACTTATTAGCAAAGGATTAGAGTACTGTACGCAGTGTCTTGAACTCCTCTTGTCTTCAACGTCTCAACAGGAGGAGAATGGGAAAGATGACTAGTGAGACATAATGGGGGGCATTTAATAGATTTCCCATATAGGGGTACGGTCACAAGGTGACGATTTCGCTATTGGTACTAGGTAAGGAAATGAATAAACTGAAATACTCCACTAGTTTAGGAAAAAAATACAGGGTGCTGGTCTGGAATGAAAGGAAATAGAACAATCCTAAGCTTTCCTAAGCTCAATTAGGAGCTGCTGTTCACTTATTTTGTACATTTGCAGAGGCAAACAAATACAAATACAGCAGCTATGGGCTTTTAGCTGATGTACGGATAAAAACATATAAAACCAACCCCGAAAAGCATACACTACTTTCTGCTGTTTTATTCATTTTACTTACAGTTTAATATTACTAAATACAATGTTCATTGCATATTTATAATGTACAGTTAAGCCTGTGGCCATTATTTCATTCCACATTAAAACAGTGAAAGAATCTCACGAGCGAAATGTCCATAAATGTTCCCTTTGAAAATGTCTGTTTGAGGGGCCTTTTAAATTAAAAGCTTTTTGTCACTTCAGTTTAAAATGACTCTATAAATGGCTACCGTGGGTGGTCCCCCTTTGACACAGCACTGATGTATGGGGTCGTTACATATGTACTGTGATTATGGTTGCCAGATCTGCATGACAAAAGTGACAAAAGCAGCCCACGTGACAGGCAGTATTAAAAACCAAAGTCTTAGAATGGGCTCATATTTACTGCGGTGTATTAGGGCAATTGTAGGTTGAAAAAAAACTACAGGGCTGAGGAAGGGTGTAATATTCCGAGGAAAAAACCTCAGAATTTCTGCGATTAAATTTACAAGAAAAAACTCGGATAATCTCTGAAATTCTAAAGTCATAAATTTGCGAGGAAAAAAAAAATAGGAAAAATAGTGTTTTTAGTTTCTTTGTCAAGGAACCAGATCGCTTCACTTTGCAAGGCGGGATCAATGTCATCACACCACAGACACCACGGCTGAGCCAAAGGTTCTAGGAAATGTAGTCTTTCCTCCTCGACCGCACAATATTAAAGAATAAAGCGCTAAGAAATTTTCAACTGCATTTCTCAGAATGCATTGCAACCAGGAAGCACATGATTGATTGTTACGCTTCCTGGATGCCACGGGAGATGAATGTATAAAGCGCACAGCTTTGTTTATCTGTGTCCTTTATCTGTGGCCTTAGCTGTTTGTAAACGTATAATTATTGTGCAAGAGCAGTTTCCCTTTACTTTTAGGGCATGGATTCTTCTCAGCTGCCCAAATCTCTGCTACTTTGAAATGGCTGAGTCGAGAGTTATAGGAAATGCAGTGTTTCCTCCTTGATCACTCAGTATAAAAGAATTTATAGGAGCTTTTCTCCTACATTTCGCAGAATGTACTGCAGCCAGGAAGCTGGGAAGAATGACAGTTTTTTTCTTGCAAATTTATGACTTTATAATATTGGAGTTTTTCAGAAATCTCATAAATGTATGACTTTAATCTTGGAAATTCTGGGGGTTTTTTTGTCAGAATATTACCCCTGCCTTGGCTCCATTTTTTTAATCTTCAATGGCCCTAATATGATGTTGTATATATTATTACACATCTTGTGACAAAAAAAAGATCTATTAGCATGGGTAAAGCAAACTTGATTGATTGGGTGAACTATGCATCTGACAACACTGCCTACACAGTTAATTTACACCTGGCTTTAAGGAAGAAGAAGAAGAAGAAGAAGAAGAAGAAGATCATATAACTATACAAGACAATAATCAAGCAGTCTGAAGTCACTGGTGTAATGTGCAATAGGAAGGGCAGACAAATTATAAGACAGTGAATATAAATAATAACAATAAGATAAAGATACTTTGGAATAGTGAAGAAAAATCTAAACATAAAATATAAAAAGCTATATTTTTATATTTATTAAATATATAACCCCAATTCCAAAAAAGTTTGGATGCTGTGTAAAATATATAAAAACAGAATGCGATGACTTGCAAATAATGGAAACCCTATATTTCATTGAAATTAGTACTAAGACAACATATCAAATGTTGAAACTGAGAAATCTTATTGTTTTTTTTTTAAAAATATATGCTCATTTTGAATTTGATGCCAGCAACACGTTTCAAAAAAAGTTG
>JAOTRR010000010.1:12473314-12484504 GCA_028570945.1 Gogo arcuatus | reverse complement strand
CAGAGAAACTGATAATTTTGCAGTGGTCTCTTAATTTTTTCCAGAGCTGTATGTACCTAGAACATGAGATTAACTGAGGAGGCAGGGTTGGCGGTTAGTGGACTGTTGAGGAGTAAACATGGACTGGTATGTGATTCTGGCTATCAAGTGACAAGTGGAAAGCAATTTTTGTACCGGGTGATGTGTGAATGTAGACTAGAGTTATGGCAACTCTCCAAGTCAAGAGGTATTGAGAAGCTGCTTCTAGACATAAGTAAAGTTAACATAGTGACAAGAAAGACTAATACAGGTGCTTTAATTATAACTGGATAATATGTTGACTAGCCTGCAAACATTGTCTATAAATCAAGACCTGTGGAGCACTACAGTGGTTTGGGTATGACACAAGGCCAAATATGTGTAGCACATATCAAAACTGTGTTTGAGTAGAAGAACCTGTTAACAACTAATAGCTAGACTTTAGATCCAGACTTCCTTTATAGCCTTAACATAAAACATATATACAGAAAGTGCTGCTGCAGACCAATTTCCATTTCCTCAGGAAATTTAGCAAGGACTCTACCAAAGAGCTAGTTAAAGTGCTAATGTTAATGCTCGCTATCTACAGCTAAGCAATTGGCATCTAATATGCAGTACTGGGGGATATGATGCGATATAACGTTACAGAAAGCTATCCATCTAATTAGCTTCAATAAAGACGGCTGCCCACATCACTCTTCAGGCTTGGTCTCCAGCAATGAAATGTTCAACCAGGATTTATTCTACTTTTCCTTCTCTTTTCAATTCATATGATCTTCATTGTTTTATCTATTTGGGAAATGAGACATTTGTTTTTTGTTGGGGTTTTTTTTTTTTTTGCTCTGCCATTTATTTTTGTTATGATAGCATACCACTGTTGTTCTCTTCCCATATGCTTGCACTTCCTACTTACTGTGCAAAATGGTTTATTTCTTGGAAATAGAGGCTGAGACTCTCACAGAGACTGGATTGTTTTTTTCCTCAGAGGAAGCAGGTATTAATACCTATCGGAATGCAAGTTTAAATTCTTTAAAAGTGTTTAAAGAACATTGAGTAGTACACCATTAGCCCTCACATTCTGTTTAGGCTCTTAGACACTTATTTTATGAGAACTGTTTATATTTTTGCCATTTTTTCGCTTGGCCTCTTGTGAAAATCAGGCACACATTTTGTTTGGGCTCTCAGAGACCTGAGCATGAGTAAAACAGTATGATTGCTATGGGGTTGAAGAGACCTGCTTTTATCCTGCATTGTGGGTAACAATTGAAATTTTTTTTGCCCATTTTCTCCCGAATTTAGTCTTAGCAGTTCCCATACATTAGCATACTATACATATAACACACTAAGAGAAAAGCGCAGTCAGCCCTCTTCCACATACCTGAGCTCACAGACGCCTAGGATTGCCTATTGTCACTGTGATTGACAGGGAAGAAACAGTAACTCCATCCCTCCCAACCTAAGAGCACGGCCATGCACCACTCTGGAGTCCCAAATACAGTATTTGTGTGGATATCATTGGTTGGTTTATCAATAATGATTTAATGATAGTAATTAAAACCAGAAATCAATTGTGGCGGTGGGGGCGTGTTCGAGTGCCAGTGATGGACGGAGAGAAAGGTCTAAATATTTGTGTCTTTTTGTGCATTATCTGTTGGTTCGACCTGCCTCCTATCCGCCCACCGCTGATGTTCGACCATGCCCCCACTGCCACATCGATCTTTACTTCTGTAAAGTGATTGCATCAGATCTAGTGCACTAAATTGAAATTAAATGCTGCTGTATTGGTATTCAGTGGTGCAAGAAAGCTCACAAACATCATACATCTAGCTCTTTCAAACCAACCAACCTTACACAGGAACAGATTTTCACTTAACTAGTTGTTACATTTTCTTAATGAAATACTTGTGAAGAACATTATGTTTGTGTCACACTGCTGTAACCTATGTTGCAATGATTTTGTGGCATTTAAAACATTACTCAGTGACTCTGGTTGAGAATATACCTCATAAACAATTATTTGTCCAATAGTATTTCAGGAAATTACACTTTCCCTGTGGCCTCTCACTGGAGCTAATTGGATTCTGACAGCCTCTCAGTTGTCTCATTTAAAGAGGGGACTCACCAAAGCACGGCACTTTTTTTTCATTTGTCCACCACCAGTCATGGAAACCTCTTTTCCTTTCCAAAGTCTGGGACGAGCCATCAAGCAGCACGGGCAGAAGAATGTGAGCGCCATGGCAACATGATGGGGCACAGGTGGCATGCCACACAGGGCTAAATAAAAGGTGGCAGGAGAGGCAATTGGCCCTCGGCCATCAAATTAAAGTAATCAATAGACCAGGTTTCACAGTAACTCCCTACCTCCCTAACATTCACTCTTTTTTTTTAAATCTCTGACCTGAAGTGTGAGAAAGATGCTATATAAAGAGAAAGAAGAATTATTATAGAAAAGCGGCAGGCCAAATAGCACTCACATCTCTGCTGATTCTTTATTTCCACTTACACTGTTTTCATATAACATTCACAATGTGTTAATACATTTGATTATATATGAAGTAGGTACAGTATTTAGATTGGTTTTTAACTCTTGGATAAAGAGACATTTAACACCATATCGATTGCTTCCAGTCATTTAAAAAAAAAAAATCATGATATCTCAGAAAAGCATATTGTGACAATATCGAATTATATCATCATATCATCCAGAACTAGATCATATGGTATGATATGGAAGAAAGTCAGAGAGCCGTGTCCTGAAAAAAGGCTATTCTCTGTGCCTGGGGGCTTTAAAGTTCTGTCTCTTAAAAGATCTTTAAGCTTTTATTTGTTCCTTATACTTAAAATGTTGCTCTAATTTATAACAGGCTAATTTGAGACATTTTGAGCTTTTTAGATGCAACTCAAGCCCCACAATCATGAAACGTTTAAAGTGTCAGATCATGATTAGACATTAGTGTGTGTCTTTCCTCTCACTTTGCCCTGAAAATCTACTTGAAGTCATGCAAATATACATTACAAGGACCCCATATAAAAGAGCAGCTAATGTGTTGACATAAAATGAATCAAGCTGCCAAGTTTGGAAAGCCTTCTGACAGCCAGATCAGATAATATTTCACACCTAGCAAATAATTTTTCATGCAGGCAAATAAAATAGCTGTGGTATTTTGTATCACATGTCCATTTGTCTTACCAAGTGCATCATGATGCTTTTATTTTTTTCTTTCTTTCTGCCACATACTCATATTTATCGTCCAAGCCTCCAAAATGCATCACTCTGTGTTTGCTCTGCCTTCTTATACACTCTTCCTGCAACATAGTTAAAAAAACTGGGCAATTGTCAGATACTATTTAAACCAAATTGCAATTGAATGTAAGACATTTTTTTTTTCATTTTGTTTTGTTAATCCTTTATTAAAACGAATTGCCCTGGTTGTCCTTCAAAATAGGAATTAGAAGAAATGAAAGACTACTGTCCTCTTGTGGAAGGAAAGAGGACAACACTCTGTGAGAGATGTTATGCTGGAAATTTCCCTTGTAATTGTTTTATAGCACCAATAGATATGAGGTATGCATAAGAGATATGCATTATTCATAGATTCTATAAGTAATATATGTCAGTATATGTATATTCGGATTATATACAAAATAATGAATCTGTACATAATGTGTTCTTGCAGGTTATAATTGCAAACTAGGGAAGATCACTTCCCCTTCATTGCCTCAGGAACAAGAATAGTCTGGACTGTTCAATAAACAGAAGGGCATAATCATACCACTTCCACCATGTCTATTTGGACAGAATATATATTAACTTGGGTTACATGTACAGGTCCATGTAGAGTAAGTAATCTATCCAGATGCAGGAGTCAGGAAATAATCACTGACATGACAGCTTCAGATGGGACTAAAATTACAGAGATAGCTTACTCCAACAATAATTGCATTACCCCACCTCGCCTTGTTAAACTAATCCAGTCTGAAATGGGCTTTAGACTGTACATCCTTGCGTCAAAGCTTTTTAAATGTGACTATCCATAATACTACCTCAAGAAGTTTGTTTGTGTGAGTGTTTAAAAGATTTCATTAGGTTTCATCTTTGGCAGCTCATTGTTTTCACCTTTAAGCAGTGCAAAACAATGAGATTAAAGAAGCTTGTCTTGTTTCTCAGTCAGTAATGTGATTTTATTCTGGAATGGGATGTTCAACAAGCACATATTGGTGGAATGGTCAGTGTCTGTATTCACAAAGCCTCTTAAGGCTAAACTAACTTTGGGACTTCTATTTTTTATTTTTTTTTTTGTTGGACAAAGTCCCTTAGCGCTAAAAGTAGCAACTAAGTCTGGGAATAACTAAGAAGTAGTCAATAGGACTCATAATTCACTAAGATTGTAAAATGGCTGCTGTCATTCCACATCGCAGTGTTTTGGAAACATTAAACTATGCCGAATTATAAAAGATACCGCCTCAATCGTGAGGGAATAATGATTGTTGTGGAGTTTGTGAGGGATGCAATAACATCTCCAACCAACCAGAACAACCAAATCAGTGCCAAAATTAAGTGGTTGGAAAGCAGTTGCTGCGCTGTGCTACTTGGCAACAGGTAATATGCAACTCCTCAGTGCCGACAACTTGGGGATCTGTAAGCCGAGCTATCCATCGAACAATAAATGCGCTCTGTAGACCCCACACCATAGAGCAATTCATATGATTTCATTTAGACATTCGCCATCTACAAAGAAATAAAGCCAGCTTCATGGAAATTGTATACCAATAAAGCCAGCTTCATGGCAAAATTATTGCACCATCACAAGACGAGGACTTATTTGTAAACTGGAAAAAAAATCACACCATCAACACATAGCACAAACATGTCATCATGCAGATGCATTTTGAAAATTGAGCCTATCCATTTATTATTTAATTTATATGCCATAATTAGGCCTATTTATTTGTTTATTTATTGCTGATGCACATACCTTGTGCATCAACCAATCGCCATGGTCATTGCAAGCAAGCCCGTGCATGAGATATGATATCAGCAATAGCAATGGAGTCTTACTCTTAGTTTAGGAGTTCTCAGTTTGTGAGAGGATTTAAGAGAAAGCTTTTAGTTAGAAACTTTTAATGCGGCTTAATACGGAGTACCCTTAGTAGTAAGACAGAATGCTTTGTGAATACGTGCACAGGTGTCCACAAACTTTTGGTCATACAGTGTATCTGTTTCATAATCTGCCAACATTCCTACTGATGCTGATTGCAAGCTTTCATGAACCTAAGGAGTGCAGTTACTCTTATACATTACAGGCTACCATTAAACTATTCTAATAACCTGTTTGAAGGTTTTAATAAAAATAGAATAATTTTTCCTACATGAATCGCTGTATGCCATTTTGTCTAGTCAACATTAAAAATCATTTTAGATCAGTTTATATATACAGAACTATCACGAATATATTGTTTTAAACTGAATTCTTAGGTGTTTGAGCAATCCTTGTATGAAAAAGAAACCTTTTTGTACAGTGTTAGTGAAGAATAAGTTTATATTCTATGAAACACAAATAGATGAAGAGTCATTGAAAGAGTAGATAAAGATGTAATGGAAACTAAATGAAAAGGTAATTTGTGTAGAAGCTCTGACTGAGAAAACGCAGCCCAGAACAGCTTCCCTGGTTGTCTGTCGATGACAGTTGGGCTGTGTGTTAGCATATTATTTAGCCTGTCTCTCCATATTTCATGATTATGCAGTTGTTAGTTAGCGTGCCTTGCATAGCTTTGACATGAGAAATACTTTCCCTCAGAAATTGAAATAAACTGGAAACGTCAGCAAAATGTTGCTTGTAAACACCATGTGGAATCACAGTGCTCCATTCTGTTCAGTGCAAAGCAGCTTAAACCTGGAGTGTCAGCTTCCTCCAGAAGTTCATATGCAAACCTTATAGGCAAAACTTCCACATCCAAATGAGGCTCGTGTTGCATTTAGTTTGTGAGATTATTATTTAGGTTGGGGGATGTGTCTGTTTACGTAAATTCTGGCACTGGATACTCATTATAGTCTGACACTGTGGTAGCTGTTTAGCATCACACTTAGTCAGTGGCCATGGCTGTAGGAAAAACCTTTAATCCGGTTGATCTGTTTGAAGGCTTAAGCTTTTTTCTCTACGCAAACTACACTAGGGTTTATAGTGCCTCATTGTAATGTCTTAACATGATAGCGTTATATTATTAATACATTACTTTATATGCTGATATGAAATGATGGTTTTACACTAGTGTGTAACATGTAAAAGAAAGCAAATTGATCCTGAATTGACCTGTCTGCAGCAAGGAAACCAAACATTCAGAGTATTTTGGCCTGCGAGATGGATTTATTTTTTAATATATAAATAAGAGCTGCTAAACTGAGCCAAAGGACAGAGCTGTAGAGCTGCACAAATATGTGGTGTTCTGGATATTTGTACCAAGGAACAAAAAGAGAAAATAAACAGTGCACAAAATGTTTAAAACTAGTTTAGTTATTTCTATAATCATCAAGTAATTTATTAAAAGCTGACTATTGCGCTCATTTCTGCATGCACTTGCTGAAAGTTTACCTTTTACCATCACCATCACCATATTACTGACCAATGAATGAGGATGTCTTCAGCCATCCTCGTTCAAAAGCATGAATCAAAAGTATGAGTTTATTTAAGCTTTGATTAGGATTCAGCAACCAGAATAATAGGTGCCTGTGTTCAAACTAACATCTTTAGTCAGGGTTAACAAGAAGAATATCTATTTATCTACCCACAAGTTATGCTTGTCGTGGCCACGAATTAATTTATTAAGGCCACAAGTTGTTTTTTTTTTTTAAATGAGTGAGTAGACTTTTTCACCCATTCCCTCCATATAAGTGCAGCCCATGTATTAAATATGAAGTTTCTACAACATATTAAGTGATGAGTTCAAGCTACACAATTCATGTCCTTGACTTAACATAATGATTTGTCCACATGTTCAGCTTGTGGCCTCATAATATTATCTCGTGGCCTCAGTATATTAATTTATGGCCACACCTTTTTGAAAATAACCACCATGTCACCTCAGCAGCTCTGGGTTTAAATGATAACAAACATCAGCGTTTCAGACTTAAAGCTCTACACACACACACACACACACACACACACACACACACACGTCACCTGAGATATCTTTGAGTTTCTCTGCGTTGAAACCAGTGAAGGAGTGCTGTCAGCTAAGCATAGTAAGAATGAAAGTTGATTTGCTGATCTGAGGAAGTGTTTACAATGAATGAGTTTGAGACTAAAGAGGAAACGGGAGGGAGCCCTGAGCTGAGGAGCAGCCCAAAGCTGCAGTCTGTGTGTCCAAGGCTTAATGAGATTAGGGTGAGAAAAGAGATGGCAGGTTGAAGAGAGGCGGAAAAGGAGAGGGGTCTGCCGTGTAAAAGTGGGTAAGGGGTAGAAGAGTAGAAGAGGCAAGGAAGCAGCTGGCACGAGACTCAAACTCGAGCTCCTCTCACAGGAAATAAAAAGAATGGACTGGCACAGGGAGCCCATGGGCAAATTTATTGCCCGCAGCTTCAGTGTGTACAAAGGCATGAAGAGGAAGCACCTGCTTCGATCCTATAGGTACTGTACACACCGTAGACTACTGCTGCTCCTCTTTGCTGTACTGAAATTGGTGTATCTTGCAATGTTTAAGAAGTTAATATGCACGTGTCTGGCGTTTACTGAACCTTTAAGTTACAGGGAAGTAACGTTGGCTCTAATATTGAGTGTTCAGTTCCACATCTCTAAGCTCTCAGTAGCTTAAAGAGGTGAGCTAAGAGGTAAATAAGTCTCTCGCTTTATCCCACTCTATTTCTTCTACACTCCCTAATTATAGCAGAACTCTTAAAAGGCACTATGGCTATGTGCAAACACATATCTATTATCATAGCTCCTTACATTATTAGCTACATTGCAATATATTATCTGGGCAGGAAGAGCAGTGATGTTTGAGAGACAGAGCATTACTGATCCAAAATGTCATCGATTAATAACAGAAAAACCTATGAATTAGTAGATGTGTCCAAACTTTTGACTGGTACTGTATATAAACCAAACACATAACTCCGTCTTGACGGCGAAGCTGTTGAGGAAATTTTGCAACCTAATGATCATTTTGAAAGAGGATGTTGCATGTGGGTAACAATTGGTACAGCTTGGCTAGAAATGCATATGTAAACTAAACCTCAGTCCTCACCACACATTAGATGTACAAGTGATAAACTTGTAAGCGATAAATGTGCTGTTTTGCATTTATGTATAACACACTGCATGAAATGAATTAGATTTTTACAAATTACTGTTTACCCAAGAGTAAGTATTTTACAACCAAGAAGTGTCTTGATTGTGCAATTTATTTACGAAACATTCTGTTCAAATTCCCTGGAAGCCATCTTTCTTTTTATTTATTTACGTTTCATTTGAGCACTTGTATGACAGGTTATCCACATAATCTAATGCTGAGAATAAACCATGTGATTAACCCGTTAAAAATGTGTTGTTATTTTGCAAAAAAAAAAGTATAATCATTGATATGGTGAAGGTTTCTGTATG
Organism: Gogo arcuatus; assembly: GCA_028570945.1. NCBI lineage: Eukaryota > Metazoa > Chordata > Actinopteri > Siluriformes > Anchariidae > Gogo > Gogo arcuatus. The sequence continues at coordinate 12,475,889 of JAOTRR010000010.1, read as the reverse complement.
GAGATGTTTATTTATCATTTATGGAAGGAGTCTCCAGTGTCAGTGCTTTGTAACGGTCAGCAAGATTTCCCCCATGGGAAAGATTTCAGAACAGAGGACTTTGTGCTTCCTGGTTTCTTGATAATATGACAAGCTTTATTAATTAAATCGAGAGAGAGAAAAGTGAGAGAATGGTTGTTTACAGCTGTTATAGCGTAAGAGATAACAGGAGGTTACTGTTACATGGACATTCCACAATCATAAACTGATGAGTATGCTGTGTTGTTCTTTAATAAATAAAAAATTGTAAACTGGCAAACTGCTGTCATATAAGAAGGATAAAAATCGTCCGGATGTACTGTGGAAAAGAAATCAAATTTGGTGTGGTAATAGTAACTCAGCTTCACATAGTCATTGATTATTTTCCTATAACAGCATGCCATGTTGGGTTGTATTCCTTACTGAAATGCAAATTTTCCATAATATTCACTGTTTCGAATTCCCTTCATTTTCGGAGATCAAGTCTTTTTTTTTTTGCTGGAATTCAAGTTCAGCCGTTTAAGTCCAAGGTGGAAATAAGATCATACAGCTGAAAGGTGTTTGTCCTCACCACCAGAGGCCCTTATTTCCACTCAAGAAGACTGAGCACTTTATTAGGTACACCTGTACACTTTCTCATTCATGCAGTTATCTAATCAGCCAATCATGTGGCAGCAGTGAAGTGCATTAAATCATGCAGGTACAGGCCAGCAGCTTCAGGTAATGTTCACTTCAACCATCAATATCTCAGTGATTTTGACCGTGGCATGATTGTCGGTGCCAGATGGGCAGGTTTGAGTATTTCTATAACTGCTGATCTCCTGGGATTTTCACACACGACAGTCTCTAGAGTTTACTCAGAAAGGTGCAGTAAAGAAAAAACATCCAGTGAGCGGCAGCTCTGCAGACGGAAACGCCTTGTTGATGAGAGAGGTCAATGAAGAATGAACAGACTGGTTCTCACTGACAGAAAGGCTACAGTAACTCAGATAACCACTCTGTACAACTGTGGTGAGCAGAAAAGTATCTCAGAATGCACAACACATTAAACCTTGAGGTGGGTGAGCTACAACAGCAGAAGACCACATTGGATTCCACTTCTGTTAGCCAAGAACAGAAAGCTGACGCTGTAGTTGGCACAGGCTCACCAAAACTGGACAGAAAATACATAGCCTGATCTGACGAATCTCGATTTCCGCTGAAGCACACAGATGGTAGGGTCAGAATTTGGTGGCAACAGCATGAAACCATGGACCCAACCTGGTGGGGGTGGTGTAACGTTGTGCGGAATGTTTTATTGGCCTGTTAATACCAATCAATCATCGTTTGAATGCCACAGCTTATTTGAGTGTTGTTACACAAAGCAAAAGTTGGTTTCATGAAAATGACAATGAGTTCAATGTTCTTCAGTGGCCTTACCAGTCACCAGATCTGAATATGGGATGTGGTAGAACAGCAAATCCGTAGCATAAAAGTGCACATGAAAAATCTGCATGAATTATGTGATGCAATCATGTCAAATGGACCAGAATCTCAAAGGAAAGTTTCCAACATCTTGTGGAATCCATGCCACGAAGAACTGAGGCTGTTTTGAGAGAAAAGGAGGCCCTACCCAGGATCAGTATAGTGTTCTTAATAAAGTGTTCAGTGAGTGTATGTTTCCATGTAAGTACGGTAATGTAACGTTTCTGTTTACTTGAATATATTCAATCTGATATTCAGCATGCAGTACTCAGTGGCTACAAGGTGGAATATATTTAGAAACCTCCAGCAGCTACACTTCATATTTTGTGCGACCCAGCTGGGACCATGATGTGTTTGAGTGAGTGTTAGTGATCACATGTCTTAAAGCTATGGCACATGCAGTACATGCACTGTGACAAAAACACAAAGAAATATATCTTATCTTTCTGTTATTTATCAGCACTTTTTTAAGATCTCACTGGATGCCTTGTTGTATAAAAACCGATTTTTAACACACGAATGCTTAGTGATGCGCAATATATTCTGTCTAAATCCCAGTACACTTGCTTAATCATGGAAATTTGAAGTGGAATCCTTACTATGACATACTGTATATGCACCAGCGAAACAGCTGGTGTGACTTTCCAATATGTTTTAGAAGTGCCCTGCGATCAATAGCAAGAACAAGGGCAAACATGGCAGCCATGATGGATGTGTGTCTCACAGTTCAGCAGATTACGACACCCTCTGCTTTCTATGCAGAGATGCTCAGGTTTTTTACAGGTTAAAAAAAGGCATTTATTTTGTTTAGCATTTATGAAAGGAGTCTCCAGTGTCAGTGACACAGGAAGGTTATCAGGAACTCTGTTTCCGGGGACTGCATTACACCGCAGTGTTTGTTGATCGTTTTCCTATAATAAAACGTTTTTGTCCAGGGCTATTAGGATGTACAGGAGAGCCATTATACTTTAATGTGAATGTTTAATTGAGCTAATGCTCTGCAACGAAAGCCAATTAAACTCCAGCTGCTCTTTTTTGAAACCTTAATAAACCTTTCAGTCTCCATTTAGTAACAGTTTGTATACCTTTATAT
>JAOTRR010000010.1:12454984-12465522 GCA_028570945.1 Gogo arcuatus | reverse complement strand
AAGGTGGGCACTCACAGCCATTTCCTCTACAGCCATAGGTCTGTATTTGTTTCCCTACTACTGTCAGAGCCATAAGAGGCGAATGATCAGCTGTAATGAAAGCCTCAAGGACAGCAGCATTATTCTGGTTTTCTTACAAATAAAATGTTTAAATGATGTGAAATGAATATTGGGATCTTAATAATATGTGGTGATAAATTTTGGGGGGTTTTAAAACTTTTAAAGGTTTACAGTATATTAGCAATATAATTAATCAGATTGGACAGACGCTGAAGTGTCTTATTTGAAAATTCAGCTCCACCTTAAAACGCTACTGAAATGGCAAAATGTCTCCGGTAGACGGCGACATTTACTCCCTGGAAGAACAAGAAGTTCTTGAACTTCTATATAGATAAAGCATACAGTAAATAGATTTAAAAAAACATAGAGTAAATAATAGATAAGTCTTCTAATACCAATCCTGTAGCCTTCATCTAGCCGTTCAGCTAGATGCTAAGCCTGCCAAAAAAAAATAAAAAATCCTCGTTTGTATTTTCAAGAAAGATGCATTAGGGCTTCTTACACCACATTACACACCACAAGTAAGGCATTATTTACACCACATCCAGCCAGCCCAACTCCATTTGTCATAACAAGAGCGGGAGTCACGTATCCGTACTGTATTTATATTAATGCTGAGTGTGAAATTGAAAAACATTGTCGAGAATTGTCCAATCACATTAGAGCAAAACACATTGGCTGCCAATAAAAGTAGGAGCGTCTGGGGCGCAGATTGCTGCGTCCTGTAGGAAATGTGACAGCAACCAATTAGAGAGCAGCCTCAGATCACCTGACTGCAAAACTGTTAAGGCCTTACATTGAGTGCGTTCGAAACGGGGGAAATGCTGTCCCAGGAGGATGTCTAACAAGACAGCGAGGCATCAAGGACCATTCGAAACTCGTTTCCTGTCTTCTAACATGCCTTCAAACTGCCCCCATTTGAAGGCAACGTGGAGGCTCAGTGCTGCCGATTACCCATAAACCTGTGCATGGATTGAAACTGAACTTCAAAGAAAAGTTTACAAATATTAGATTTCGGTTAAATTTCTTTTGAAAAGTTATAAGAAAGAAAGAAATAAACATTGTACTATTTTATAACCACGTGACTGTAACCAAATAAATTTGATATGATTTGTGAGGCATCTGTTAGCCAACTAGCTAACTCTTTGGTTTAGTTACACGGTGTGCTATCCTAAAATGCTATCCTAAAAGATCAGTTGAAACGAACGTCCTTAGAAGATGCCTTCAGTCCAAAGTCCTGCCTTATGAGACACCTGAATATTATGGCAGCGAGGCAACAAGGCAGCAACCTGATGTTTTGAACGCAGCCATAGACACTCATTAACCAGAAAACTATGTATAAGTTGAAAGCAATTATTAATGCCCCATATTGACAAGCCGCCACTGGTCAAAAGTATCAGGTGAAAGAAAAACCAGACTTAAGTACAGTGATTAAGTAAGTGATTGTTATTAGTTACTTCTCACCTCAGAATGTGATGATGTTACTGCCATTTAATACAGTATGTGTTTCTGTATGTTAAAACAAGTGCTCATCATGTCACTTTATCAGGGTGACTCAGTCAGTCTGACACCATAAGCAAACAAAAGTCACAAAGCTATACAAAGTCTGTCTGTTGTGTATATCTGTGTGTCTATCTATGGGTTAACATGTGTTGAGTGCGTATGAATGTGTGTATGATTCACGACCTGTGTCCTTATCGATAGGAATAACCATCTGCAGAGGCCAGGCCTGGTGTCTCGGCGCTCTGAGCCGGTTATTAGTGGAACGTAAGTGCTGGCGCTTCCAGAACGAATGCTCTCCTACGAACTGCATCGGCTTGCTTCACTCTTAGACACGAGCATCATCGTCTCACATGCATTGAGAACCCCCACCCTCTCTCCCTCCTTCTCCTTTAATGCACAGAATGGCTCCTGAATCAGTGCAAAAGCTCAAAACTGTTATTATCATACAGAGATTCTGGGCATTAAACGCATTCGATGTACAGGTTGAGAGGGAAATTGCATGGAGGAGACAGTTTGATTTGAGCCTGGGGTTCACACTCATGGCATGAAAGTGTGTGTTTGGATGGATGAGTATCTGTACACATGCGAGAGTATCCATTTTATTTATTTATGTATTTATTTATTTTGCATTGTCCCTGCACTGCATGTAACATCACAGTCGTACTGGTAACACATTCCTCAAAAGATTTCCAAAACAACGTCAATGTTCTTCCTCCTGCAATAAATGCCAGTGTTATGAATCAGCTTAAGTAATGTGATCACAACAGTGTATTATTATATTATTAACACGAAACAACCCCTAATGTATGAAGACACACCAGATACTGATCACTTAAGGGATGCTATTTTTTTTTTTAAAATAACGTGGAGGATTTAGTGCAAGCAAATTTCGTGTAAATTTAAGAAATACATTTTTTAAAAATGAGGAAATGTGTGAAGAGAACCTGTAATGTAGAGTGAAGCGGATGAATACAGACACCGTGTGTAAAATTATGCTCGTGTTACTATCAGGACCAGGGTTTCCATTTCATTGCACTGCCCGTTTGTTCAACAGTAGACGGAGTCTTATAACACCTCAAAAGACCTTGACGGAGAAAAATCTTTTTAATGCAAACTGTCTTCACTGTTATAGATGCACATCAGTTAGAAGTTACTTGCACAAGAACCGGTGACTTGAAATAAACTTGGTGTTGCTTGAGCCCCGATGAGAGCACAGATATAAAGGATAAGAGAGAAGGATAAAAATATAAAGCTGATGTGTACTGATGGATCGCATTCATGCCTCAGCCTCAGCATTCTTTCCCTCCAGTTTCGCCTGCCTCTGCAGGTTCAATGTAACTCTGCACCACTATATGCATAATGCAGAGACTTAGGAGAAAGCAGATGTGTGCTTTTGAGTTAATGACATCTGACAGACCACTTGTGAGGAATAACAGCACTTCCTATGTTAATTCCTGTTACTTCCTGGTTCTGTTTTTCTTTTTTTTTTAAATGATTATTATTCTGCTAGTCTGAAATTATGAAACTGTGTTTCATATGTTTATATGTCAGTGTATTTGGGTAGCATACTGTATATTCTGTTGTATTTGGTGTTAACCACTTCTAACAGTTAACATTCACACACGATCAAGCTGTAGTCTCGAGCTATGTTTAGAACAGTTTATTACACCACATCCCATACTGACAGAGTCGTCTGCGAGCATGTGACACACTCCACACTCCTTTCAGTGACCTTTCACTTGGCCAGTGCATGAAGATATAGTGTTGAATTAACACACGTACGCGTGCACATGTACACTGCGGTACGTTAAATCACAGGACTCCTTATGGTAACCTCCAAACAAGCGACTCCAGCCATGCGGGTCATATGCCGTTTCTTCAGCGAGCCCAATGACAGACGCCGGTACGTTGTGCTACTGTTGCAGATGTGGATATCTCCCGCTTTTTTACTAACTCCCAACACTGCAGAGCTATTTATCCTCCTCTGCTCTCTCGAAGTCTCAGTCTCATTTTGGACCTCAGTGCATGCTGCCTGATCTGTTATGAAGGTGTGATCGGCTTCATGAAAACTACAGAGCTCTGCCTTTGATCCGAGCATGCCACACACTCTTTCGCTTGGTCCACATGTTTTTTCTTGTGCTGTAGACATTTAATCTAGAAAATGGATCATTTATTATGAGTATTTGCCATTTACAGAATTGGACAGATCTTACACTAGAGTAGGGTCCAAAAGTGCACTCACAATAACATAAATTTGTCGGATTATATATTTACTTTTTTAATATTACAGTATTTTCGTCATTAAAAGTATTAGCAACAGTAATGCCTAATGCATTGAATACTATACTAATTTAGTCACTGTAATGTGTTAGACGTTGACAGCAATTTATCACCCTGTATGTTTTAAGCAAATGTTTGTGCACCCCTGGCGAAATGACTTATTTTATTGTGTTTTGAAATTAAAAGAAATAAACACAACATCTGCAACAGACTATGACCAAAAAAAAGGGGGGGGGAAGCCTTTTCTGCAAATATTAATGCACATTTATTTTATATTTGATGTACAATTGGGGCATGTGCAAACGTTTGGACACCCTACTAAGTCAGTATTTAATTAGCCTGCAAATGCTTTTTGTAGTCAGCTTGGAGTCTAGAATGCTTCTAGTTTTGAGATGGGCGATCTGGCATGCAACAGAATGCAACAGTCACTTGGCCAGGGGTGCCCAAACCTTTGTTTACAACTATATGTTGCAAAACACAAATGAAAAAAAAAAAAGAAGAAGCAGCTGGCATGTAAAAAGTGTATTTTGATATTTAGAGTTTTAGTCATTTAGAATTAATGTCATAATTCCTAAATGACTCAAGGACCACTGATTTCTCTCATGACATTTGCATGCCTCACACATTCTTAAACAATTCATATCACTGGATTAAAGCGTTGTATTCGTTTTTGATAATTGGTCGTGGACTTAGCCTTTTGGACACTACTATATATTTAAGAACAATAATTAAAAAAAACATTTCATATGCACACGTTGTGAGTGTGGTGTGTAGCAGTTGTTACGTTCATGTGTTCCTGTGGATCGCTGTAGACGATTAGACTATAAATAGGTTCACTAGTGACTCAGATCAAAGGAGAGAAGCAGAGAGAGGCGTAGTGTAAAAAGAGAAGGGTTATATGGTATGAGAATGAGAGGCGCAGAAGGCAGCAGGGAAAACACTTTCTTGACTCGTTAGTGGATGGATTTAGCCCTGACCTTTCTGAGTGTAAACGTCTCCAGCATGACTCTGTGTTAGGAACACTCTGAGCCATGTCAGGACAGAGGGCCACTGAAGCAGCGTGCACAGTTACAAGCACACGGCATACACAGCGTTCTACACACTGATTCGTTTTATATACACGCTGTGGTCCTGATGTCAGTCCATCTTTTCTGTGGAAACCCACATTGAGCCGAAAAATGTAAAGTTTCCTTTAAAATATGCAGCATAGCTTCATTTCAATCATTAGCCCTCAAAACTGTATTTAAGGAAACACACACAACTTTTTCACAGAGATGGAGGGGATGTGACTATCACCTTTGTTTCATGTTTACACAGACTAATTAGACATACCGTGCCCTCCACAATTATTGGCACCCTTCATAAAAACGAGCATGAATCATTGTCTAAAAGAAACATTACACACAAGTAGAAAGTGGCTCTCATTTCTAAATGATTAATATATATAAGGAATATTTTAAATAAATGCAGACAAACTGCTTGAAAAATGACCATTATTATTATTTCTAATAAAATAATCAAAATCAAAACAAGCAAAATCATTTGGTCATCCATCACTAGGCATGTAACGAGTCACCCAATTCATGATTCACAATATTGGGTTCACAATTCGATTTTCTCATGATATTTTTGAAAAAAAAAATTAAATGAAGAAAATTTTATTGCCAAAAAAAAAAGCCTTTTGTTTCATTTTCTTAATAACCAACAATAATTGTTTACCCACATTTGTAAAGGTTGGAGTAAAATATAATAACCTATTAACTAAAATATTCCTTTTATTAAAAATGAATAATAACAAATAGGCCTTTTCTTAATAAATGTTTATTAACATTTATACTATCTCCATTTTCTTCTTTTCTTGAATTTTCAGCAGTCTGTAAAAAGAGAGCTCCAATTTTTTGTTATATCTATCTGTACAGTCAATCACACCTCAGCTCTTTCCCATTTTAGATCCTTTTTTTGTGTGTATTTTCGTGGCATTATAGCTGTGTTACTTCCGCCTAGAGTGTAGTCACGTACATTCCAGCTATTGTATGTTATTGTGCCCTCTGCTGTATAAATAATGCAATTACTGCTAGGAAAAACTAAGAGATAAGGCAGCCTGATAATAATCATGATTCATATTTTATTTCACTGATTCAACTCATCATAAATTTGTATCGCGATTTATTGCCACACAATATATCGTTACGTGCCTAACCATCACCATCATTTCTTTGGAAAACTAAAGAAAATATAAACACAAAAGAGACAGGTGGTTGTTAATCTGCATGGATCATGTAACGGACACAGAAAAATAGTTAAAAATACCATGAAGCAAAAATCAGGACCATAATGAAGAAGCTTCGCATGTCTGAAACAGTTGTACAGGCAAAAATGAAACACCACTTTCATAACTTCCTGAGACTGTCATTAGAACTACAATATACATCACGTGTCGTGATCAGATGAGACCAAAATTGGTCAATCACACTACCAGAATGTTTGGAGACAAAAGCGGATTGCGTCTGGAGGTAGATCATGGATGCATTGGAGCTGTTTTGTGACTGGTGATTCAGGGGCTCTTATGAACACTGATGGCATCATGAATTCTACTGAATATCAGGATATTTCAACCCAAAACCTGGTTGCCTCTGCCAGGAGGTTCAGACAGTGCCACAGATAGAACTTTGAACAACACGATGAGCCGAACATAATGCTTTTCAATGACCATCTCAGTATGCAGATTTAAACCTGTGGTCTAAATTGAAGAGGACAGCATAGATTCTGCGAAAATCTAAGAATATAATGGAGCTTGACATGGAAAAGTGGTCTAAGATGTCTTTACAAGTGTCTTCAACCCTGTTAGATATTACAGCAAGAAAATCAAAAAGTAGTGTTATTCTCTCCAGGGCACGCGTCACAAAATATTAATTGTAAAGGTGCCAATAATTCTGACACCAGTGTTTGTTGTTTGTGATAATGTGTTTGAGCTCAAATGATGACTTATTGCATGTGCGGTTATATTTACATATTCATTTTTGCTCATTTTTAAGGAAGCTACCAATAATTTACTGTATTTACTTCACCTTGTTACTGTAAGGTGATAAGAACAGAATAGAATCTTTGAATAGAAATGTAAAAGGCTGGCCCAAACACAATCTGTTTAAGGAGTTAAGGAACTGATTTTGATGGCTGTTCTGATGCAGCTTGAGAATAAATATTCGTGTCCCTCAATGATGGATCTCCTTCCTCTCTATATCCTACTAATTAACATTCATGTGCGATAAACACATTCATATCCAGAAATGCCTGACAAGCGCCCCATTCCTCCTGCCTTGGACTTGTCACACAGATAAACCATATCTTCAAAGAAAAGTCAACTAGATCACACTCTGATTCACACTCTTACCCAGCGCTTTCTTCTCTATATTGTGAAAACTTGTGTCTTTTGCCTTTAATGATATGGTTCTTTTGTGGCGACAAAATGCATGCAGCATTTTAGACATGTACATATATCACACACATGAGGAACATGAATACCTCCTCCTAGAGTCATTGTAGAAGAGCTGACACAGTATGTGTACCAAACTGCGAACTGACTTCATTTATCCGCTCTCTTGCAGTCATGGGGACGACCTGATTGTAACGCCGTTTGCCCAGGTTAGTGCCCATCAGCTCATTTAGCAGTGCAGCAGGACTAAAGAAGAGATGACGAGATGTGGTGTTATAGGAAAATAATCAACAACAAAGTAATTTGATACAGCCCAAGTAAAGCGGAGTCACCGATATCACCCTGAAATTGATTATTTTCCTATAACAGCATGTCGCAAAGTGTTTTATTCCTCTTATACCACGACGGTTTGGCAACAAATACAATTCATTCATTTATTACTATATGACTAGTACTTTGTAAACATTTAGAATTACAGTATGTCTAGCCTCTGTTAGAGAAAATTAGTCAATACTTTCTGACCAATCAGAATCCGGAACAGTGCTGTGGTATAAAATGCAATATACATTCTGATATGCCCTGTATATGTTTTTACATGATTGTAGCTGGCTTTCATGCTTAATAAAATAAATAAACTAACTTCCAAACACATAGTGACGTCGTGATCTTGGTGTTACAATTACTGAGAGTGTAATTTTTGTAAAACTAGTTGTCTGTTTGGTGAATTTCTGACATTTTTAGTACATTTTTTTCTTTAATAAGCTCACTGTAATGTTGCTTCCTTGTACTGAGGTGATTTAGTGCCCCATATATTTTTCATATAAGGGCTGATCATATAAGATTATACTTATTAAACACAAACTTGGTTACGTAATTTTGGTTTTGGCTTTTTCCTCTTTCGGTAGGTACTGGCCAGTTTGAGAACAGTACGGAACAATTTTGCAGCATTAACCAACTTGCAGCAAGAAAGAACCACAAATAAGTGAGTGGAGTTATAAATAACACTGAGTTTAAATATTTGTTATACCATGATGATGGGTAAGTATATTGTATGTATATGGGTAAAACTTATGCTTAGGGATCCATTGCACTGGTTTGGAAATATTCTTTCATATGTAAAAAAGACAACATTATTATGTATAAAGTACTTTATTTTCTCTTTATATGGTCATCTTGCAGGAGGGCTCCCATGTGTAACCCATCTCCTCTCCCAAAAGCCTCCTTCACAGGTAAGATTTAATTTTGTATTGTATGAATGGATGTGACTGACACGGTTAATGGTGTATCAAGTGTGGTGTGGCAGGACTCTAAATAAATAAATAAATAAATAAATAAAATGAAGCCTTTTACTACACCATACTGTTCCAGAGAAATGTGATTTTTATTTAGTTAGTTATTTGGTAAGAGAATACATGTAGAATACACACTCAAACGTTTGCCAAGCTTGATGTGGAACCTTGTTGTTTGTGAGGAATCCTGCAGTTACAGTTTTCCACCTGTAGAGGGAGACAACTACTTCTTTGAAGCTCACATTGCTAATTCCTCAAATCTACGAGGTTCCATCAGTGGGCCTTGGAAACTGTAATGGGAAACCTGGAAACTTCCTGTAATATATATGAGGAATGCAGTATTGAACTATCTGATTGAAAATCTGCTTAGGTATGAAATCTAATTGGTTTAATTATACTGCATTTTACATTAATGAAAGCTGTGGTTAATATAAGATAATGTAATTTTTCACTAAAAAATGAAATTTATGTTGGTGTAAGGCAGTTGGTTGCGTGGTAATAATACAAAAAAATCCTGACGTACACACACAAACACGACTTTGTTTTCTTGTGTACCTCCTCAGCAAGAGATGGATTGTTACTGAATGAAAACGTGTTAGCATCTTGCCATGCCTCACAAGATGAGCCTGTCAATCAAAGCACGCTTTGCTTTCTGCTTCCTTTTCAAATGATCGGTGCTATTTTATTTATCACTGAACTGGGAATTTTTGAATGCAGCATGTAAAAGCATGCATTTATTAGGCCCAAGGTTGTTTAGAGTCTTTTATACTAGATTGGAGTCTGTATTTAGTGAGGTATAATGGCACTGTTCACACACCCTTGCTCAATCAGCACTCGGGTGTTCTCAGAGGCACCTGCCGATACTGATTGATCTGTTATATTATGAGCTGTGCTTTAAATAGCACCTGCTAAAAATAGCAAGGTTCTGCCCCCTCCTTGGCAATGCAGCACTGGGAAGGTGAATGGAATAAGAACTAGGGGAGATGAGGCAATGGCTGAGACATAGCGAGAGAGAGAGAGAGAGAGAGAGAGAGAGAGACTATGGAGAATGATGTCATCTGAACTCTGACGTCACTCATCAGCATCCTCCAGGAACATGGAGAAGCCAGTTTCCACGACGCCGCTTCTTCCCCACTGCTTTCTTGGAAGTGGCCTCTATGTGTGTATGTGTGCCACGGATTGTGGTGGCGTGCTGTGGGAGGCTGTGAGGACGTGCCATCCGGCTGCCACAATGGGCACAGATTCCATGTGTTTCCTGAGTCATGGAATTTCACACCGTGAATCTTGCCAACCCACCTTATGACTTTAAGACCTACTGTGGTGGATGGTTTCATGAACGCAGCACTACAGCTCTTACTCAAAGATGTATCTGGCATTACTACCGGCTTTTACATGTCTCGCTGCGAGAAAGAAGGATGAGGTCACAGGATTATACAGGAAGTCGGAAAACCAGGTGCAAGGTGTTTAATCTTCAGAGCTGTTGAATTCTCGAATCTGGTTGGTCAGAATGAATTTTCTATAACAGCAGCTCTATAACAACAGACTTGTATGGCTAATATTCACATAAACATATTTATAAAAACCTTGTAATTGTTGATGGTTTGTAAAGGATTCTGTGAGGGGGAATTTATTTAGCATTTTTGGAAGGAGTCTTAAGTGTCAGTGCTTTGTAACAATCAGAACTAAAGCTGTAACTTTCAGGTTTTAGACACAGGAAAGTCTTCAGGATGGAGGGGTTTTTTCTGCTTTGCTTGAAGCTGCATTGTTTTGTCTTATTAACTTCAAGAGAACAAAAGAGAGACTTGTGAAGGAACAACTTGTAAAATAAGTAATAACAGGCACTAACTTGTTTTGCAGATGTTCCACATCAATAAATAAGCGTTAACAATTGTGGCAAATTGGGCCACTAGTCCACTGTAGGGCACCATGCACACACACACACACACACACACACACACACACACACACACACA
>JAOTRR010000010.1:12376934-12393066 GCA_028570945.1 Gogo arcuatus | reverse complement strand
AACAACAGTCAGTGACATCACCAACAACCTCCACAGGGCAGGGGTGAAGATATCATAATAGAGCCCATAGCACAAGAAGATGCATACCACTCATCTGCAGTAAGATTCAGAAGGCCATAGTGGAATTCACAAATAAATACAGAAACAAATCACAAAAGTTTTGGAACCAAGATTAACCTTTACCAAAGTGATGGAAAGGCCAAAGTGTGGAGAAAGAAAGGATCTGCTCATGATCCCAAACATACGAGCTCATCTAGAGGCAGTTTCATGGCTTGGGCTTCCACGGCTGCTTCTGGAACAGGCTCACTAAATTTTACTGGTGATGTAACTCATGATGGTAGCAACAGACTGAATTCAGATGTCTACAGAAACATTCTGTCTGCCAGTTTAGAGAGAAATGCATACAGTCTAATTGGGAGGAACTTCATCATGCATCAAGACAGTGACCCAAAACACACTGCCAACACTACAAAGGACTTCATCAGGGGGGAAAATGAAAGGTGGCTATGTCAGTCACCAGACCAGAAACCCCCACAACAAACAACAACTGAAAGAAGCTGCAATACAAGCCTGGAAAAGTATCACAAAAGAAGAATGCAACAGTTTGGTGATGTCAGTGGGTTGCCGGCTTCATGCAGTTATTTCAAGCAAAGACTGTCTTTTCCAATACCTAAAAATTGGGTGGTCTGCCACCAAAGATGCCATGTTCTAATTTTTTAAACACACCTAGATGTAAATAACAGGAAATGAAAGCTGAAGTTCTGATCTATCATGTCATAGATCAGTGGAGATAGGTTCTTTAGGTATAACTATCCTTTTTTCTTTTCTTTTCTTTCTTTTTTTTTTTTTTAAACACCAAACACAACTTGAGTGTTTGTTGCCTAGTGCTGTTTCTGTCTTGGTAAGATGATGGCCACCACAAGCCACCAGTGCAACACAACTGGGATTCTTTCTACAAGTCTCTGGAGCTGGACTAAAAGGATGAACACTGTTCTGTCAAAAGATATTCCCTCACTTGTTGTTTTGATGATGGTGATGGAGAGCGCTCTACCATATTACACCAAAATCTTCCATAGGTGTTTAATTGGGTTGAGATCTATTTTGTTTTTAATTTCAAATTCTTCAGTGGGTCCTCGTGCCCTGTGGATGGAGGCACAGTCATCCTGGAAGATACTCCCATCTGGATAGAAATGTTGTCTTTTATTTCTGTCTTGTATTTGATGAAGGGTTTAATAATAATAATAATAATAATAGTAGTTTGGTGGTGGTGGTTTTCATAGAAATATAAAGATTATACAATTTATTTATGATAAAGCAATAATAATAACAATACAATGTACATTGTTAATGAATTGACTATATGTCTATGAAAATTGCCTGAAATGTATGTATATATGTGTGTTTGTATAAAATAGTCCTGCAGTTATCTGGTATATGTCTAGCCTGTAATCTCGCACAGTCCTTTAGAAACTGGAGCCAGTATGGAGGACTCTATCGAGGTCATGCTCCAGGAACGGACCTCCAAATTAGTGTATCCTTATCGGGACAACCGAGTACTTACCGTTGCGGCAGGAGCCATCTTCTCTGGGCTCTACGGCCTATGGGCCATGTTCTGTCTGCCTGGATTGAAAGTGCCATTTTGGCTAAAGGTTCCATTCTTGCCATCCACAAAAGATCAGACTGAGAATGTGATGAAGTTGCTTGAAGGGAGACGAGGTCGGCTGGCTGATCTGGGCTCTGGAGATGGACGATTGGTGAGTCAGAACACTATTTCAAGGAAATTTAGAATAGTTAAGACTATTCTACACTGGTATATAGATGACATCACACAAGAACATTATTTCCAGACATTTGCTAAGTTTCCCTGCACAGTTTACTCGACTGTTTAAATACACGCTGTTCTGGCTGTAGGTGTTTGCAGCATGCTCTGCAGGATTTCAGTGGACAGGTTTTGAGATCAACTCCATGTTGTTAGCCTATTCTCGAGGCCAAGCATGGTGGAGGGGAATACCACACACTCAGGCCACATTTGTTAAGCAGGATTTTTGGAAGGTATTGGTGATTTCTGTAGATTTGTTGAATCCAACAATTTTTTATTTTGTTTTTTTCAGTGCAATAATTACTGTATGTTCTGTTTTTGACACAGACTGACCTGTCAAAATACACAAACGTGGTTGCATTCCTGGCCCCTGGTGTGGTAAGTCCATGCTAAATAGCACTATTGAACCTGTTTCTAAACATGTTTGGGTCAGTAGCGTATTAAAGTGTAATAATGCATTGCATTGTTTGGTCCACATGGGGGCATTGCAGATCATCATATACAGTTTCATTATTTCCCCATTATTGTGCTACAACATGGAACAATTGATATGTTAATCTGTATAAGCTACACACAAACAAGTAAAGTACAGAAAAAAGCTATTTTGACTGTATGTAGTGGTGTTCTATTATTGATTAATTTGGCAGTAGATGACCAGATTCTGGAAATGATAGCTGCAGTTAGGTGCATTAAAAGTACCAAATCATGAACCTTTGCCATAGTTATATACTGTAGTTATATAACCTTTGCCATAGGTTTTTCACTTACCAGCCAGAATGTGTTGTTGAGGAAGGAAGTACCAGAAGGACCAGATGTACGGGTTCTAGCCTTTTCTAGTTTTTCTTTCTTCTCTCTTTGCTTTTTGGCTCCACTTTTATGTCTATAATCATTCTGCTTTGCCAAGCAGGCTGCTGCGCTGTTAATGTATGAATTACATTACATTACATTACATGATTACTTTACATTACATTACATGGTTTTGCTTAGACTGAATAATCTCAGTCTAAGCAAAATTATGTAGGCCGAACGTTAGCAACTTCTAAATTATTCCTGTCCTACTGAGCATTTCCCATTTCTCCTAGAGCACTACTAAATCAGGAAACCATGAATTATCTTTCAAATTCTGCAACATTAGTACAAAACAATGTAGTATTTCACAAGGAAAATGTCTGTTGTATGTGAAAGTAGTAATTCATTAGGTATAATAGAAATGTAAATTGCACAATATGAAGTAGATTTATTTGGCTTTCAGTTGTACTTCAAAATGGTGGAAGGAACAGGCTCAAGTGGTTAAATGGAGTAATTTATTTGTTGGATAGTGCCATTATCCATGCTTCCACAGTTCAGGGTAAGCAATTAGCCACATGGAGGCATGAACGTCTGGGCCCACCTGAGTCACAGGCTACTGCAGCATGGTCTTTCCACCTGCTAATGGCCCAGACACATAATCTACATGATCCAGGCACCGGGCTAGTGATCTGTATGGTTATACTGTACTAAATGTTGTGTAATCTGCTTATTCTGTTGACTAGTATGAAATCAGTGTACTGTTTGCAGATATCCACTCTAATCCAATCTAATTTTATTCTAATATCTTGTCAGATGGCCGACCTGGAGGAGAAACTCCTGAAGGAGCTTCCTGCCAATGCCCGGGTTGTGGTGTGTCGCTTCCCATTTCCACACTGGCCCCACAGCTGCACTAGTGGCTCTGGACTGGACCAAGTCTGGGCTTATAATGTCTCCAGTGTGCGAGAGACAAGAGACATGACTTCCTCTTTGAAAACACATCCTTGAGCCAGCTGACTGATTTAAAGTTTCTTCTGAGACATGTTTGTTCAGTAATGTTGTGTTCATAATGAAGCTCATAACAAACAGAGTGCCTCATGCTTTGAAGTGATAATGTGATTTTCTTGGTCATAAACATTTTTTTTTATTAGATCACATTCGTCTCCCACTAGCCGTACAATGAATTTCATTCTTTAGCAGGAATAAATTGATAAGAAGGCAGAGCTTTCATCCTCTTGAGCCAGGATTTAGACAAAAGCTCAGCTGGCGTCATGTCAGTGACTTGGTATGACTACAAGAGACATTAATTGACATAAGCACACTTATCTAATGACTCATGGCATGTAACATGATGTATAATGATTGTCTCATAAAGAAAACACACTCCCAGATCTATAATCTAACCCCTGCTTAGTTGAGAATACCCATGCATTTTTCAGGTTTCAGTTTGAGCCCAGTAGTCCTGGGAATCTAACCTTTCTTGTCGCTAACACAAAATCATATTACAATCAACAATATGTTATAAATGTGATTCCTCCATCCAACAGTGTACCCATTTACAGTGAGCTGAAGAAACTTCAGCAGTGTTCATCAAAGCTAATTATGCCTCAGTGATTTCAGCAGCAGATAAAAATAGAGACAGAAAATAAAGCAGCACTTGGTGGTGTGCTATATTTAATTCTTCAAAATGTTGCAGTTGTGATTTTAATGATAGTTAAGCTCAAAGCTAAGCGGTTCACTCGCATGAAAAACAATGCCGTGTGAGAGTCTGGAAGGAATAATGTGAAACAGCTACAGCAAAATGTTTGTCAGTATGAGTGACAGTAGTTGAAAAAAATTAACCAACTGTTAAAAGAAAAATGAATTTCATCTTCATTTCTAAAAGATAACAGCTATAATTACCCTTGAGCGCACAAAGTAGGGTCATGTAAAAATTGCCGTGTGTTTGACATTCAAGCTTAAGGTAGTGCAGTACTTGACTAAGAGATGATGACTGAAAAGGAGTTTTTACAATAATAGGGTAATTCCTTATTTTATTATAGAACATAATTTATTATGATCTGACACAAATCACGACTATGTTTTGTATTACGATCTGCATTGCTAGTGTGGACTGCATCAATCTGATCTGATTTTACATTGATTTTTAGCGTATCTTATTGGTATCTGCAGTAGTGCAGTATGCAGTGTTTGCACTTGAAAAGTAGCTAGTGCTATACATTGCATCATGCTGTAAAAATCCTTTTTTTACACAATAAGTTGTATTTTCATTGTATAGGTGAGAAGTTCGCAAAGTAGGGTCTAGGCAGTCCATGATACATAACCAGAAAGTTCCTGATTTTTTTTTTTAAATATTTTGCTACTTATTAAATTATCAAAGTATCTATGATTCTTATAATTCTCATCCTGTTTGACTGGTCAATTGAATTGAATGGGTTTAACCCAAATCTCAATAGCTCAAAAACAAGTATAAACTAGAAGGGCACTCAGTAGAGTGCATACCTCCGCCAAACCACATGTTATCTATATCAAAATAAATTCACTTGAACCTAGGACAATACTAAAGCTGTACACCAAATTTCATTAAAATCCATTCACTACTTTTTGAGTTACATTGGGAATGGACAAAAGAAATCCTGGATCCACATAATATCTGGACTGAGTTACGTTGGGAAAAGACAATCAAACGGAGGCGAAAACAACAACAAAGTTGGTGGAGGTAATAATGTCAACTTGGCACTATTGTATACTGTGAGTGGAAATTCTAGCAATTAAAAGTGCCATGGATCCAAAAAAAAATAGAATATTGTTGTGCAAATTTAAATGATGAGCCTAATATTTTAATAGTTGGATTATGTTCATAAAATAAATGTGTGCTAAGGGGGTCCCTGGTATTTATTTTACAGTTAAATAGGAGTTAAAGAGTTTGAGAACCCCTGGTATGGGCTTGCCATCATGGGGTATTGGTAGCTTAGTGGTTAAGACTTTGGACTACTGATTGGAAGGGTGTGGGTTCAAAATTGCAGTGCTGCTACAATGCCACTGTTGGGCCCTTGAACAAAGTCCTTAACCCTCAACTGCTCAGTTGTATAAATGTCCCTTTACTTTTGTAAGTCACTCTGGATAAGGGCATCTGCCAAATGCTGTAAATGTAAAATATCTTACAATGGCATCCCAGAACAGTCCAACCATTTCTGCTGTCAGATATGGCACTATCTCTGGGCATCTGAATCATTCAGTAGTTCTCCTGTTAGTGTGTGTGTGGACTGATACTGTCTTATTTTGTGTTATCCAAGGTTACACCGCAGGCTCCCAACTGGGTACACCCTTTCCTGCATATTTTACTGTTTTCCATGCTCTACCACACCCAATTCAACTCAGGAAGAGCTGTTAATGAGCTGATTAATTGGATCAGATGTGTTGGGGTTGGGTGGGGGTGGATTGGGGGTATAATAGGGAAAAAAATACCCTCGGCTTTGAGGTTTAGCTGTGGAGCTCTTACTGTACCACATGGTGGCGCTAAAGCGCTTTCAACCCACCGGGGAAAATTAAGAGGTCCTCTGAAACTCTGTCATGGTTGGTTTATACTGTAATATTGTATAATATAATTAAAATGTGTGGCAGACTCGTAATAACACGTAGCTGAAATGCTAAAAACGTTAGCCATAAACAGCTACACCAGACTGCTACAGGGGTTCAGTACAACAGTGTTTATGTTTAACAAATTTCACTGGTTACAAAATGTATTTTTTTTTTTTTAAAGATTTATATTATTAATCGTTTTAATTAAAAAAAACAACAAAGAATGTTATGTTTGTTCTGAAAATGTTATTTATGCTAGATATCTCCAACTGAGGTAATCAAATCAGGGTGGGGTTTTAAGTTCCGCTCACGAATGTAATGAATTAAATGCTTTTTAAATGCTTAATATATTTTGGTTGTGTTTAAAACTGCATCATTTTGTACTAAATGTTATGTCAAAACAGTACGGCAGCTCGTGTTTGGTGTGTTTTCCACACACTGGGCTGGTTAGTGGCCGCCACTGTATGAGTTTAACTGCAGCCGTTGACTGCGCGAGAGGCGTGACGTAGGCGGTGAAAGTAAAGGGGCCGGTCTGTTGGTTTATAAAACAGCAGCGCGCGCACCGTCCCTCTCAGTTGGGAGATGTTTTTTTTAAAACTCAGGTAGAGCATGGACATTCTCAGGACTATCGCTCATCAACCTGTAAGCAACAACAAAATGTGCGAGCACACACATAACAAACCGACTGAGACGAGACGTGGAAAGCTCGAGGATAGTGCGCACGCGACGCAGGAAATGTCGCGGATCATATCTGACTGCACGACAGGGAAATGCTACTGTAGAGGAAAAGTTCTCGGCAAGGTATGCATGCCTTAGAACATAGATCCGCAGGAATCAGTGCCTGGGGATGGGGATGGGGATGGGGAGGGAGTACTATTTTGGATATGTGGAACTGCTTTAGTCAAGTTGTTTGTGTGTAAAAGCACTGTGTGGTTTTATGATCTGACATCTGTCACAGATTTTGACATTGTGATGGTGGAAGTTCACTTCCAAGCCTGTGTTGACTGACTATGTATGTTTTTTTGTTTTGTGTTCACAGGGTGGCTTTGCCAAATGTTACGAGTTTACAGACCTGGGTACAGGCAAAGTGTATGCTGTGAAAATTATTCCACATACTCGTGTCTCCAAACCTCACCAAAGAGAAAAGGTGTGTTTCTTTCTCACACAGTCACACGCTTGGTTGCTGACTCACATACTCAGAGTGCTAAGTTACTTTTCCCCTGTTTAACAGATTGACAGAGAAATTGAACTGCACAGAATCCTTCACCACAAACACATCGTCCAGTTTTACTACCACTTCGAGGACAACGACAATATCTACATCCTTCTTGAGCACTGCAGCAGACGAGTAAGTCTCAACACTACAGTCCTATACATACAGTGCAGTACCAGTGGTCTGGCTGATTCTCTCTAATGAAACTAAGGTTGTTCCCTTCTCTGCTCTTTAGTCGTTGGCACATATTCTGAAAGCCCGCAAGGTGCTCACTGAACCAGAGGTTAGGTACTACCTAAGACAGATCATCTCGGGACTGAAGTACCTCCATGAACAGGAAATCCTCCACAGAGACCTTAAATTAGGTGACCCATTAAAGCATTTGCCAATGACAGAGTTGCACCAAAGATATAACCAATATACTGTGATTTCAAGTATATGCAATGTAATTGCTCTTTCTGAACTTGACAGGTAACTTTTTCATTAATGAGGCAATGGAGCTGAAGATAGGGGACTTTGGCCTGGCAGCTAAGCTGGAACCGATTGAAAACCGGAGAAGAACAATATGCGGAACCCCAAACTACCTGTCTCCTGAAGTCCTTAACAAGCAAGGCCATGGCTGTGAATCAGATGTTTGGGCTCTTGGCTGTGTCATGTAAGTTTTGAGTCCTGGATTTAAACTGAAATGCACCACATGGCATTTTGACTGGAACTGTCCTCTTCAGCTGCATGTCTTGTCTCTACAGGTACACAATGTTGTTGGGCAGGCCGCCATTTGAAACCACCAATCTGAAAGAGACGTACCGGTGCATAAGGGAAGCGCGATACACCATGCCTTCTACACTGTCTCCACAGGCCAAGCACCTCATTAGCATCATGCTTGCTAAGAGCCCTGAGGACAGGCCAAGACTGGATGATATCCTACACCATGACTTCTTCAGCCAGGTGTGTCTTTTTTTTTTTTTTTTTTTTTTTTTTTTTCCTTCTTCTTCTTCTTCTTCTCCAAAAGCCAATTTACTGGGCTTTGGTCATTCCATGATGTTTTGCAGCCTGTGTTTAAGTTCTGTTATTGTTCTGCCTTCTTCTAGGGTTTCACCCCAGACAGACTGTCTGTCAGCTGCTGTCACACAGCTCCAGACCTCCAGCACACCAGCCCTGCCAAGAGCTTCTTCAAGAAGGCTGCAGCTGCTCTGTTTGGTGGCAAGAAGGATAAAGCCAAGTACTTTGAAACACTAAGTAAGTTACATTTTAAATAGATCTAGTATTGATGTGATTTCTACACGTGCTATAGCATCCCTTGTGTAATGATTGGTGAGTGTGTGTGATCTCTAACTGGTTTCATCTACGCTCAGATAAACTGACAAAAGAGGAAGAGGACATCCACAGACTGCAACATGACCTCAGGAAGGCCTCAATCAGCAATCCGTCTTGCAGGCAAGCTCCTGAGGTGAGCCACTAGCACAATACTTCTCGTTACTCAGGCTTCCTGCCAGAACACAAGGTCACTTCAACCCAAGTAGTCTGTGACTGACCCCTTTTCCCATCTTCCACGTAGGACAGTAAGCCACCCTTACCGTCTACTGGAAAGCCAATTGTCGCTGCCAAGGATGGAGGCAACAAGCAGCAGATCCGTGACACCATCCGCATGATTGTCCGAGGCACGCTGGGAAGCTGCAGCAGCAGCAGTGAATGTATGTGTTTTGTTTGTGCTTTTGTCATGCCCCCATTTACTGCACTGTGATTCTCTGAGAGGCTCACTTCTTTGTGAGCCAGATGTTAATGGATGCTGTAACGTGAAGGCTAATGGCTTTCTCTGCTTTTTGATGGCAGGCTTGGAGGATAGCACGATGGGTACTGTAGCAGACACTGTTGCCAGAGTACTCCGAGGCTGTCTGGAGAACATGCCAGAAGGTATGAAGTTGTACCTTTTAACATGTATTTCAGCTTCTCATATGTTTTATGTTTTAACATTGTCTCACTGTTAAACTGGTATTCACTCCTGATTTTTGGTGCTTGTTTTTTCCTCACAGCTAATGACATTTCAAAAGAGAGCCTGAACTGCAGCTTCCAATGGGTGACTAAATGGGTGGATTACTCCAACAAGTACGGCTTTGGTTACCAGCTGTCTGACCATACAGTCGGTGTCCTTTTCAACAATGGCACCCATATGAGCCTGCTGTCTGATAAGAAGTAAGTAGCCAAAAACTGTAAATGCACAGCTCTGGAATTAATGGAAGTGTTTGTAAACCCCGATGCCTTGAAGCTAATGTGACCACCTTGGCTTGCAGGACTGTGCATTACTATGCAGAGCTGGGCCAGTGTACAGTCTTCTCTACCAGTGAAGCCCCAGAGCAGTTTGCCAGCCAGGTTACAGTCCTCAAGTACTTTGCTCATTATATGGAAGAAAATCTTATGGATGTGAGTATCTACACTTGGTGCAAAACCAAGCACTTCACATGCATATCTAACATTTTCTTACTTCATCTCACAATGCCAATGTTGTTCTAACTCTACAGGGTGGTGATTTGCCCAATGTGCTTGATATCAGCAAGCCACGGCTGTATCTCCTGCAGTGGCTGAAGTCAGATCGTGCACTCATGATGCTCTTCAATGATGGCACTTTTCAGGTACAGCTTATATATGCATGGTCTTGACGTGGATATTCCTCATTGTACCACCAAACTCTCCTGAACTATTCCACAAGGTTTTTGGTGACCTAATTGTAAATTTTTGAACTTGGCAGGTGAACTTCTACCATGACCACACCAAGATCATTTTGTGCAGCCAGAATGAGGAGTACTTGCTGACATACATCAACGAGGAACGCGTGTCCACCACGCTACGCCTCAGTACACTACTCTGCTGTGGATGCCCCCCAGACCTGCGGAGCCGTATGGAGTACGCCGTCAACATGCTGCTCCAGAGGTGCAACTGAATATCACGAATCTGCAGGCTGGAAACCTTGTTTGTGGCTTAGCCGCATTTTTTTTTTTTTTTTTTTGATTGACTCCATGGACCTATATTCACTGGACCTTCTGTTCTATTGGCCATGAGCCAAGGGCCCAATTTACAGGAGTATGGCAATGGATTTGAGGTACAAGCACTGCTCCTGTCCACAGGAACTGTTGAATTCAGACTTACAGAAACTAGAGAGCTGGGCTGGAACCAGAAAAGACCATTAAATGGACTTTGAGTTTTAAATATTTGTGTTTGCTATATAAATATGCAGCTATCTTGTTGCGCTGAAGCTTAACAGCGATGTTGGCATTTGCTGTGGACATTGAAGTGGCTTCAGTGGGACAGGGTGATGTGTAGCTCTGTCTAGAGCAGACCATTGTAAAACTGTGAATACATTCCACAACAGAACGGGGCTGCATGGTGAAATATCATTTAACCAATGCCATAGTTGTTTGTGGGTGGCTCCAACTTCCCACCCCATAATCACTATTTGGGGAAAGGATAAGGATCCAGGCTATGTCGCTAATGTTGACTGGAAAGATGTACACTAGTGTGCTATGGATGTAACTTATTATTTGTCAAAACCTGGTATTTATTTATTTAATAAAGGCAACCTTAAAATGACCCTTGTTGCTTGAGTTTTGGGATCTTCCCTGGAGTTCTGATGGCTGTATAATATAGAAGTCCTCAGAGTGACAGGCAGCAGATGCATTAAAGTGCACTGAACCACACCAAATGAAAACAAGAACAGTTGCTGTAGATGACACCACCTACTATATAAACCTCTACGGTCCAGTGAAAGTGGCAAAACAAACTGAAATTTCCAAGGAAGAGTCCCAAACCACCTATTTCTGGCAAGCAAAAATTGCCCAGGCTTTGTGTTTAACCCTTTAGGGTTGATGTTACATTCATTTTACACATTTACTTCTCTGGCAGATTTAGTTTTAAGATTCAGGTCATGAGCATGAAAATATCTAAAGTGTGATCCTCTATTGCTGCAATGAAAACTGGTTCTTTTTCTTCTGACTTATCTCTAGCCTTCACATAGCAATCATATTTGAGACTTGCTGAGATAGTACTAAAACATGAGTAAGTGGGTGCACAAGCTTTACTTTTGCTTGTTCTATCAGCAGTCCATCAATAATTTGAGCGTGTATGTATCCCTTTTGTTTCTGCTCATACCACATACATGACTACAGCAGCATCAGAGCCATAAATGCCCAATGATATCTAGATCAACAAAAATAATACACTCGATGGACAATTTGCAAAGTCACTGCTTAGTTACATATGAAACAAGGGGTTAAATTAAAGAAATGCAGTGTTGAAATGAGTCACTCAAACGTCACTCATTTAACCTGTTTTTTTGTTTCTCCATTTGGAAAAATGCTTCCTCCAAGTATCTGTCCTACCAATGTCTATTCTTTTGGCTTTGAGAAGGAAAACAGTTGGAGCCAGAGCGATAGGTTCTTAGAGCGAACAGAATAGCCATACAATTGGCAAAAGTTCCTACTCGTGCCATTTGGTTCTGTGAACCGTAAGCTGTCTCGTCTCTGAGTCGCCGTTGGATTAATAGGCCGAACAGTCTAAATAAGCCACTGATCATTATATAATGCTCATGTATCTTCAAATGGTGAAGATGATGAAAACTTGAAAAACATAACCATATGTTCTGAAAGGGGTCACATACAGTACGAGCAAAAGTGCATTAAAAAGGCATTTTCTAATAAATTAGAAATACTCTGTTGGTAACTAAAAATAGAAAAGTACAAACTTGTGGCAGCCAGCAGGCAAAGGGTCTAGGTTTCAGATTTGCTAACTATAAAGCACTTAGACTTGCACTTCAGAGTGACTCAGAAATTGAACCATGGGGTTCCTAAAGTTAATTGAGCACCGACTTTGTTCCAGACATGCTCTTGTACATGGCAGAAAATTGCTTTTTAATGACTTTTTAGGGCAAATGTTCAGAACATTTCTACTCCAAAATGTTTCAATGGAAATGGTAATACACAAAGATGGAGTGTCAAAATATAGTAACAATCAGCAATACCCAAATGAAATGAAATAAAAAGGTTGTATCTCAAGTTCCAGACTCCTGTTTAATGATTATTAAACAGAAACCAATAACGCTCCCTGCCACTGGCAGAGGAATCATTTTTGAAGCCACTTTTCACGGAAGACTCAGTAGACCTGACTTTAGCTAGATTAGTTGTCATAAATAATATCTTATAAGAAGTAATTAATCTGTTGTTCCGTACATACCACATCAATATCATACACTATATGGCCAAAAGTATGTGGACACCTGACCATCATACCCATATGTCGCCCTTTCCCAAACTGTTGCTACAAATTTTGATGTGCACAATTGTATGCACAACCTCTGTATGCTGTAGCAGTAAGAATTCCCCTTTACTGGACCTAAGGAGCCCAAACCTGTTCCAGCATGACAATGCACAAAGCAAGGTCGAAAAAAAAAACATGGTTTGCCAAGGTTGTTATAGAAGACTGGAGTGGCCTGCATAGAGCACTGACCTCACCCCCACTGACCACATCTGGGATGAACTGGACCAATGACTGTGCACCAAGCCTTGTCCGATATCAGTGCTCGACCTCAGTCATGCTCTTGTGTCCAAATGAGCACAAATTCCCACAGCCATGCTCCAAAATTTAGTGGAGGTTATTATAACAGCAAAGACGGACAAAATTATTAATGAACGGATGTTCATTAATAATGGGATATTGGTCAGGTGTCTACATATATTTGGTAATACATTGTACAAAAAGGTGGCACAGTGGGTCGTGGGTTCCTGGTACAATCCTAAGCTTGGGCTACTGTCTGTGCCGAGTTTTGCATGTTTTCACCATGTCTGTGTGGGTTTCTTCTGGGTTCCTACCTACCAAAAACATGATACTGTAGTAAGTAGATTGCTGTGCTAAATTTCCCCTAGGTATGAATGAGTGTGTAAATGCCCTGCAATGACCAGGGTGTTTTCCCACTTCATGACCAATGTTCCTGGGATAGGCTCCAGATCCACCGCGACCCAAACCAGGTATAAAACATTAATTAATTAATTAATTAATTAATTAATTAATTAATTAACTAACTAACTAACTAACTAACTAACTAACTAACTAACTAATTAATCAATCAATCAATCAAAAAGTCAAATTTGAACAATTTTCCATTTGTAGTCAAGCCAAGACATGTTTGCAGTTCAATGCTTAGTTACAGATTTGCACTGGAGCTACAAATAATGACTTCCTCACACCACATCAAGTTATTTGGTAATGTTGCACACACTTGCCAATGTGAGTTATGACACAATATGATTTACTGTAACCTGCAGCAGTTAACAAAACATCACTCATTCAGCACTCATTCAGCCTCCCAAAGTTTGAAAACAGAAACATATGTTATACTGAATGGCTAGACATTATATAGTTATGTAGAATATAGTTCTACTTTGAGCTTAAAGTTTGTCAACAGAGAGCATTCCAGCTATTTCTATCCCTATAATAACATGAGTTGGCACAGTGGTATAGTGTTACTGCATCTTCTTCACATCTTCTCCACATGTTTTTGTCGGTTGTCCTCCAGGTTTTCCTTCCACCTCCCAAAAACCTGCTAGTAGGTGAACTGGCTGCATTAAATTGTTGCTAGGTGTGAATGTGTGTGTGGTGGTCCAGAGTATATTTCTGCCTCATGTCCAGTGTTCCTAGGTCAGGCTTTGAAATCACTGCAAGCCTGACTAGCTACTGAAGATCGATAAACGAATTTTAGCAAAGTCATATATAGAAAGTATATAAAGATTTGGATATGGATGGGCTTCCATTGTTAGCTTCCTTAGCTTCATAGCGCCAGAACAACAACCCAACAGTGCTGTTCAAGACATATAAAAACCCTAAAAAAGTGTATGCTGATCAGTTCGGCCTTAAAGAAAACTCCTAATAGGTCAGGTTACCTGTGCTCATATAAGTCAGTGATGTTATTAATGATGAAATGATCTGTAATGACCTTTACCTTTACTTTGACTCAACCTCTTTGACTTCTTTTGCAGCTGCTGTGTAATGTGAGAATGCACCAGATGCCTTGGGATAATTTTGGAAGAAACAGGCTTTGAAGTGATTTGACTGAGACTGAGTCTAATCCAATGGCCACACACTGGGCCTGTTCTTTCCATTGCAAATGTGAATAAAACCATGAGAAACTATGGGTGACACCAAAGGCTGTGAATACTGTATGAGGCGTGTGTACTGTCTGAGGACAATGCACTAGACTGCACGCTGTCACACAAAATAAGAACGAGATGCTAAAATTAAAAACAATAGGACTTTCCTATTCCTAACCTTTCAAAAGGTTTATTATTTATTTACTTAGAAAGTGTTAAGGAAAGTAAGGTGCATGAATATAAACGAGGGTGACCATGAGGATACCACATTTCCATGTACGTATTAAAGGCTAGAAAACAACATCTGACAACACTGAATCACACACACTTACATAATAGCCATCTGCCCTTCACTCAAATGTCCATTATGGCATTGTCCGATGTCCAACTGTCCTACATTAGATATATGAATCACGCATATGTCCTAGTTTCCTACTTTTCTTTGCTGCCTTTTTTCCAAAAATGCTATTTATTGAAAATTGTAAAAGTGTGCATTTTTTTGTTATTACATCATTTACATTCATGGCAGGAAAAGCCATAAATAGTAACAATTAAGAAGTTTTCAGTGCATTTTGGCAGTAAGCAATTGCAACAGTTCCTTTCTATGGTATATATTCAGTATTTCAATATACATACTTTTTGTTACATTTTCCAAAATGTTTGTAATTCCATTTAAAAGCAGGTTTCACCCTGTTTAATAAACAACGAATATAATTGATGATACACTATCATGCAATAAAACAGCAAGACTGAACATATCCTTCCAGAGATTTTCTGTAAATTCTCCTTTCATTCTTTCTTAATGGCATTTTATTGCACAATGCCAATGTAATGACTGATATCCTCATTTCTGTCTAACACTAACAGTATTGCAGCATTCTAGGAATCTCAAGTTGTGTCGCAGTGGCAGAAGATGTACAGAGAAGATATGTTGCATTCCTGTGGCACAGCGACAAGTTCTTTCATGCCATTTGGTGTAACAAACCACACCCATGCATTCCTACGCACACCTGCATACCGTTTCCCACAGCTTCTCCCTGCAGAATAAAGCATTTCACCCTGCAGGCATGTACAGTAACATAGACCACAATAAACCACCCTAAACAACAGTCTTTACAGAGCTCCTTCATAGCCAATTCAATCTAACCCCATATGAAATACACCCTATACTCAAGGTGGAAATCATCTCAAGGGTAGGATCAAGGTTTTGTTTCCTGTCTCACACGAGCATCATTTTTGAACTGCCTTCAAAGTGGGCCTTCAGTAGCCTGCTTGCTGATTATTGCTATTGTAACAATAGATTACAGAACTGAGGTTGGTGTTCCCCTTGCACATGATGTGCACATGGCATTCAAGCATAAAATAAAGGAAACCAGCAAGTTAAAAAGCATCACGGACATCCTACAATATTGGACGTACAGCACCGTGTATGCAATTTGTGCTGTGTGCTTCCAGAAGATTTACAAAGCTGTACTCCTGGGGAAACCGTGGCCATATTAATCTCAAATGTTCTACAGCAGCTAATAAACTATAAAACTCTAAACAGGCAGTAAGACAGAGAGAAGACACGCTAATAAACTATAAAACTCTAAACAGGCAGTA